>JBBPJU010001711.1:0-10549 GCA_038088875.1 Austroboletus festivus | reverse complement strand
TTTTTGTTATCAAACTATCCACCTTACATAAGTGTTGACACTAATGCGCTGTTTCGTTGAATTCGGAACGGTTTGTCAGGTTACGTGCATCGCTGATCTACAAGTTATCTGCACGTCTCTGAGTCAATAACGACCCAGAAAACATTAATGATGCGCAACTTTATGAACGGTCGTACCAGATACCAAGGAGAGTTTCCTATAATAAAATCCCTGACGTTTCTGTCCCACATACATACAACACATGTCCGACCGAAACAACACAATGTTCATGCAAAGTGTTGCATACTACCACACAATTTAGTGATCGCCGCAGAGGCAACGCGGTTGGCATTTGGACATCCATTCAACTCCCGAGGCAGTACTCGAGAAAACTTATGTACCTTGGCCTAATACCACCGACATTATCCGATGACGCCTAAATTTGTAATCGCAGCTACACGTTCTCAGTAGTTCGTGATTGGCATGTTATCAATGAGGGTGATCTCCAGGTTGTTGTCAGCCTCCTAGAATTCCACAGTAACACGCTCCCAGACATCATATAGTTGGCGATCCGAACCAGAAGAACCTTTTTCTTCGTGGGGTGCTACCTTAGGTTTGTTCCCAAACTGTCACATATCCCAGATCCGGAGAGAACGGGTGTTCGATCAGAGTATGATTCTGTATTCCCTATTCCCTATCCATTGTTGCCTTGAATTTCAACATGGTGGACCCTAGTACTACTAGTGGGTCGGCGCGAACCAATCAACACACTCGGTTAGCATCATATTCAGACCCCAGGGTCTTTCTTTTGTGCCCATTTGGCGTGTCCTGAGGGCGAACATAACGGAACTTGCACGCATACGCTGGAGTAGAAGCATGAAAATAAGTTATGTTTAATTCAGCTATTCGTCCAAGGCAAGCTCTTTCAATGATATTTAAAGGTGATCATGCTTCGGAAAACATTATTTTTACTCTTCGACACACCTCCACCATCCATACTGTCCTCCGACCCATTACCCATCATGCCGCATGATATATCACGGTATCCTACCGCCTTCTTTTTCCATTCTATTCTAACATGCTGCATTTATGCAGCGAGCCTGAGCCGAAAGGGGAGGGCCTAGATAATTTGAGCCACCCCGATGCACCTGACCTCACTGACAAACTTGATAAGAAACGTATCTTTCGAACCGGTTCTTTTGGCGTGGTATATCGGTGCCACTATACCACACAGGACATGGAGGTTGGCATTCCGGAAGTCAAAGTTTGCTCAGTGTTTCACCTGTATGGCGTAGGTTGCAGTCAAGGCTATTGTCTTGCCTTCTGCCCTCGAGTCAGACGCAGCAGAAAAAGATGTCTTCGTACGAGTAAGTAGATGTCTACATTTTAATCCTCGCGCCATGTTCATTCTTAGTATAAATACAGAAAGTAAAACGTGAATTGGGACTTTGGCGGAGACTAAAGCACCCAAATATCGTCCCCTTTCTGGGAATTGCAAATGGCGATGTATTCGCATCAGATTACCCTTGCATAGTTTCTCTTCTGATGACGAATGGAACGTTGATGGACTATGTCGAAAAGTCTGGGGCCACACTCTCACTTCCTGATCGTGTTAAACTAGTGAGTATGGGTCACTTAGCATTAGTTCTCAAATGACTGATTACCATCGTAGATCAAAGGATCAGTTTCAGGACTACATTATCGTATGTGTACGAGCTCTGAACACGGCAGTATACTTGAAATGACACTGCTCACTCTACACAGTACACGAACAGAAAATTGTCCATGGTGATTTCCACCCTGTGGGTTTTTTTTTCTCGCTATGGTACCGAATTACTGGATTTATCATACCCAATATTCATAGGGAAATATCCTGATAGATTGCGATCATCGCCCATGCCTTACCGACTTTGGACTATCTCAGACTATGTGCCCTATGTCGGACCAATTGGCCTACCTTTACACCAAATCTGCCCGTTCTGGAGCAGCGAACTGGGCAGCACCTGAGCTCCTGTACCCAGAACAGTATCCGAAACTCAAGTTTGAAGCAACGCTTCAAAGCGATGTTTACTCCCTTGGTAGTATCATTCTCTTCGTACGTTACTTTCGGTCATTCCTCGACTTTCATACTCAGCTCAACTGGATATACAGATCCTTTCCAGGAAATATCCATGGAAAGACAGAGGGGAAGCCGAGAGAGGACTAAAGGATTTCCAGAACCCGCCACGCCCAACCTGGCCCATAAATATTCCAGATGGAATTTGGGAATTCATCGAGCTATGCTGGTCCCCGCGAAAACCCGAGAATCGACCATCAGCCAAAGAAATGTTGTCATTCTGTACAGATAAACTCGAGCAATTGTTACGACCAGAGTAAGTATATGCAAGTTTTACCTCTAAAATCCTAACTAGCATTCCCAGCCCGACTTCCGGTATCAATGTCGTGCTATTTGGTCCCGCCGGATCTGGAAAGAGCTCGATCATCAATCTCCTTTCCGGGGAGACAGTGGTACAAGTATCTTCCAGCAACAACTCACCATGTACCAAGAAACCTTCATGCTTTCAGGTTGCTATTGCAGAAACACAGCTCCGACTGTGGGACACGATGGGATTCTCCCCCACCGACGAGGGGTCTGCTACTCAGCTTTTGCCTTACGAGCACGCCCACGCTGTCCTGAAAAACCTCCCCGATGGCGCCAATCTTATTCTTCTTTGCGCAGACAAGGACGAGGTCTCTCCTTACTTTGGTCAACTACTCTGGCTGATCAATCAGTTCTTCTATGGCGGCCGTGCACCAATAGCTTTGATTGCGACTGGCCCTGATATGTCACTTGACGAGGAGCGGTGGGGTGGCATTAAGAATGACATTTCCAAACAAGCCGGTATTTGTATCGACTCTATCCCACGTGTATGCGCTACTACGAATTCAGCTGGTTGCGATCAGTCTAAAGATGCGCTGAGGCTACTCTTGGAAACTCATGGCATTGCCGTTGCCCCAATTCCCGTCCGCCCGGACTTCTCAACTTATCCGAGCGCCGCTTCAGAACTCGCTAAGCACTGTGGGCTCGCCGATTCTGCAGCGGCGGCACTTGTAGAGAAGTTCAGCAGACCGTGGCGCCCATTCAATGTCGTCTTGTTTGGAGAAACAGAAACTGGAATGGGTTCGATCATTGATCTGATCGGCAACTCGAGTCCGAGAGCCCGTACATGGGATTCAGCTCCATACACGGTCAGCACGGGAATGAAACAATTCCACATCTGGGAGGCTACAGTAGGATTTGACCAAGCTTTCAATAATCGGGACGCGTACGTGGAAGCCATGAAGAATAGCCGTCAATTGATCCGCAAGCTAACTGGAGAGGGTGGCGTTGGCGTTGATCTGGTCATGTTCTGCAAAAGATTTGGAGAGGAAGTTTCCCAAGCCGATTCGCCTACTTGCAAGTTAGTCGGTGACATTTGCGAAGGACAATTTCCGATTGCGGTTGTTGTTACCTATTTCGCATCTCAGCTTTCTACGGAGCAATGGTGGGAAAAGAATGGACAGGGGCTTATCAAGACCATAGGTGGGGATGTGATTGGTCATGCGTGTATCCCTCCACTCCCGAGGCACGAATCGCATGGTATCCAACCAGACAAAAGACTAGCGGAGTCCAGGTCATTGATACACACTGTGCTGGAGAATTGCGTCCTATCTGGTACCGGTACTAAGCGTCTCACTCAAAGAAAGAAAGGGCAGTGGTCCTTGGCCAACCTAATCTCCTGGGGGAAGGAGGTAGCATTTCCCGAGAAAATATCTGTGAAGGGTCTTTAGGACCAATATGGCTTCAGTAAGGAGCAGGCTGAAGCGCTGTTGCCAGTGGGCATTTCTGGCTGAGGCTGATTCATGTTATCCAGCGTGCATCTCATGTTGTCCCCCTTTTCTTATGTCGATTCGTCATAGTTGTAAATTTAGTATAGCTCGGCCTTCTATCGTCTGTCTTATTTATTATAACTCGTTGAACGAGCTGGTTGTTCGTAAGCGCCTGTAAAGCCCACTCGGAGATGAATGTCTGGGACCCTGACTCCTGTGATTCACTGCATCTTCGTGCACCAAGATCTCACGGGTGACTATCCGCCATGTATGGCAAAACCAGAACGCCGTGTAGCCAAAGAATAGGATATAATTATTTAATATACATCATGGGTGGGTTATTCGTTTTAGGAAGGGGGCCTATCCTGTAACAATATGCAGGGACAAAATGGGAATGGGAAGTGAGATGGCGTAGACTCATGCTCAGTCACTCTGTTTGCGACATCGTGGTAGTGGCGAAGCCTACAAATTGTGAGAAATGACCAGTCAACAACTTGTCAGAGGAGTCCTCGCCGCAGGGGGCAGGGATGACATTACATTTAACCCAAGCGAAGTTATGTTATTGCTGCATTTGGAACGGACTTTCGGAGATGCTTGTTTTCTTCTCTATGTGACTTTGCTACCAGCTTAGCCTAGAGATCCGCGACCAGCTGTTGACGGGGCGTTCTTGTCAGCGGCTCCAAGTTGGCCCTGGTTTATATTCTACATGACGCCCTCACTTACGAAGACAAGCCCTTGGGCACACCTTCATACATCGTTCAATATCCTTCGTGTTAACACTACAACATGGGGCCTAGGTATGTCAATCAGTGTCTTCGCCACGTATTCCGATGTCCAGCCTTACACTTGTTCTGAAGCTCTATAGATTGTAATCTACAAGTCGATGCCGCCCACCCTCCCGACATTACTGGAAAGCTTAAGTTGGTCCGCATCGCTGCCACAGGCTTCTTGAGTGTTCTGTATCGCTGCTTGTATGCAGAGACTGTAGAGGTTTGCACGCTTGTATCTAAACTTCACTCACTGCACAGTTTCATCTGTATTCCTTTCAATCCCTTCAGGTGGCAGTCAGGGCTGTTACCTTCCCACCGAACTTCGATCCCACTGAAAAGGAGAAGTTTATGCAGGTAAGCTGTTGGTATGGCATCTATGATTTAGTTTTGCTCACTCGCAATGTGGTTCCAGAAGGCAGAACAATTTCTTCGGGAATGGGGGAAATTATGTCATCCGAACATTGTCCCGCTCCTAGGAACAACACATGGCAAGGATTTCGGATCGGATTATCTTTCTACGGTTTCAGCATGGATGTCAAATGGGACGCTCATGGACTACATCAAACAGCATAGGGCCAAGCTCTCAATAACGGATCGTATTCGACTCGTGTGTATGCATTACCTTGTCCCCGTTGCATTGATCAATTGGCTTCACAGATCCAAGGATCAGTTTCTGGTCTTGCATACTGTATGTTTTTCAATTCTGATTGGTTGTGGCTTGTAAGATGACATTCGTCTCGTCTCGTAGTACACTCACAAGGGATTATTCATGGAAATTTTCACCCTGTCCGTGATGTTATGTGCGCCAGCTCCGAGTTTCCAATTTAATCGCACGTGTAGGGCAATATTTTGATCGATGACAAACAAAATGCATGCCTCGCAGACTTCGGATTTTCCATCTCTCTCTTTCCCGCACAGGACCAACTATCGTACCTGTGGACCGACTCCATGCGTTCTAGTAGACTAATTTGGGTTGCACCAGAGTTACTCTTCCCAGAACTGTATGCAGAGCTCACGTCAGAAGCCACGTTTTATGGTGACATCTACTCTCTTGGTAGTATTATCCTCTGTGTATGTTGCCTTCGCTTATTTCCGTACCCTATCTTTGATTCAACTGGATACACAGGTTCTTTCAGGGCAAGAACCCTGGCGGAGTATAGGGGAAGCCGAAAACAAATTAAGAGAATTCCAGAACCCTCCCCGCCCAGTTTGGCCTGTGAATATGCCAGATGGCGTTTGGGATCTCATTGAACGATGTTGGTCTCCACGAGACCCGCAAGGTCGACCGTCCGCCCAAGAAATACAGTCATTCTGTACAAACAAATTCGAGCAACTATTACGACCAAAGTAGGTTTACGCATGAATCGCTTGTCAAAATGCTGACGCTTGATCATAGTCCTGTATCCGATATTAATGTCGTGCTATTTGGTGCCCTTGGATCAGGAAAGAGCTCTATCATTAACCTTCTTTCCGAAAGGGAAGTTGCGCCAACATCCTCGGGTGCGGAGCCTTGCACTGAGCGCCCTAGATCGTACCAGATATCCCTTGATGGTCTTCAGGTTCGACTGTGGGACACAATGGGATTCTTCCTTGCGTATGAGGGTCCTACCAATCCACTTCTACCTTTCGAACATGCACATGCCGTACTCCGAAACATTCCCAAGGGCGTTAACCTGATTCTTCTCTGCGCGGACAAGGGAAATATCACCCCCTCGCTTCGTAGTCTCTACTGGTTGATCAATGAATTATTCTACGGTGGTCGTGCCCCAATAGCCTTTATCGTCACTCACTTCGATCAACCTGAGGAAGAGTGGTGGGACCGCAATAAAAGTGATATCGCGAACCGAACCGGTATTCCCGTTGAAGTTATTCCTCATGCATGTGTCACCACAATTCGAACCAACTACGAGCAATCGAAACATGATCTGAAGAAACTATTACAAACCTATGTCGCCGCCGTTGCCCCCATCCCTTTGCGCCACAACTTCTCATCCTTTACTGCTTCCGATCTCGCTGCCCACTGCAGAGTGAGCAACTCCGAGGCTATAGCATTGCTAGAGACATTCAGGAAACCTCTTCGCCCTTTTGACGCTGTCTTCTTTGGAACGGGAATAAGCTCAGCCATTCATCTCATTTCGGGACATTCCGAGTCCGTTTCGGAGAGCAGCCCCGGGACATACGCTCGCTTGTATAGGATCAACACGGGACTACAGCAGTTTCGTATTTGGGATGTCTTGGGTACCCTCCCAGACGTGGATCACAATGCGCATATGGGATATTTAGAGAATGCCCGCCAGCTTATTCGCCACCTATCTGGAGAGGGTGGAATTGACCTGCTCGTTTTTTGCAAGAGACATGGAAAACGTGATCCAAAAGAGTTGAATTATTTCAGGTTGTTTCAAAAAGTCCTTTTCCAGTGGCAGTTTCCGGTCGCTATCATCCTTACTGATGTTGAATCGCCATACCTGGAACAAAGTTGGCGAGAAACGAGCAAAGAGCTCGTCAAATTTATAGGCCGTGACGTAATCGGTCATTCTTGCATTCCATCCCTCACGAGCCATAGTTTGGACGGCATCGAATTCGATGAAGCACTACTAAAATCTAGATTCTCTGTTGAAACTATGCTTGAGGACTGTGTCTCTCAGGCTTCTCAGAGCACCTGGTTTTCCTTTTCCTGGGCTGGAGTAAAAGCAATAGCCTGGAAATATATCTTGTACTGGCAGAACGCGAGCGTCAATGTCCTTATTGGTCGCTACGGACTGCCCAAGGAACAGGCCGATAGTGTCAGGGACTGGTTACATAACATCTGATTGGCCGATTTGTGTACACGTCTTTATGCTCGTCTGCACCTCTTGTATTGTAACTTATCGTTTCTGAGATGCGTGAAGTATCTATCCGCTACTTGTGGCGACCAATTGTTTCACCGGATCACGGTAGTGTCAATAGTCGATGGATAGTCTGGAGGCGAGTAGCCCCACTTTCCATACATCGTGTTGGGGGAGACACGGTGTCTTGTCCTATAACGCCGCCGCATATGAGCTGCGACCAAAGTCCGAATCGTGAGATTCAGAATCTCCTAACTCGAACGGTTCGTCCGACGAGTCACCATGTATAAAAATGCGTAGTGCCAGGACGTTCTTTACCGAGTATTGCAACTTATCATAGGGGCCGTGTGGATGCGAAGCTGCGGCCAGCCAAGGTACAGCATGGTGATGTAGTAGTGTGTATTAGCGGCCGCCGCCCATTTGAAAATTGCTTCCACTTCCATTGCAATGCAAGGCCATCAATTAAGCCTGCTTGTTTTAATTTACCATAGTTCTTTTGACACGTTTCATCATCCACGATCGCGTGTGAGTCGCAGAAAGAACCTGCCGTTTTGCTGCAAGTATTTACCATCGACCTTCCATATACGCAGCCTTCAAATTGGGTATGCACTACCATGGCACTTAATGTGATTCTGAACCACTGGGGACTTATCCGATTTCAAAAAGCGTGCGATAGTGTTTATTTGTTATAAATTAAAATATCCATGCTACTAGATCATAGTGGGCCTTCAAATGGCAAAATACTCACATCCATCGCTACGGTAACTGTTAAGCCCGTCCGGTTAACCAAAGGCGTGGTCCTTCATAAATCTAGTGGTACTAACTCCTAACTGACGGACAGGTCAGATGAATCGGAGTGATGACTATCTCTAGCCACTGGCAAATTGTGATATGGACTGCGTGTACTATGCGTGCTGTGGAGAGAAGATCGAATCTTCTGTTGTCGAAGATAACGAAAATAGCCCCTTTTCCAGTTCAGTTGTAGTTATGGTTCAGCGCGCCACGCATCACGGGACCTAAGGGAGGTAGTGTTGTACTAACTTGGGTACAGTCTTGCGCTTTATCAAACACAACTTCTTGAGCTATTGTCGCAGTTCTGAGACTTTCACAGTAATGCTTGCAGGGTATTTTATAAACATTGTTATTTGCCTTACGCTGATGCTACTTTAGGTAATTAGCAGTTTACCGTTGGATAATGTCATCGACAGACTTGATCTGAAGAAAGAGAGCATTGCTGGAACAACCAGTTTAAGTGTGGTGTACCGTTGCTCGTGCAAACACGACGGGGAGGTTATATTCTTACACTTATGCTTCGCTCAGTATTTAATCCACGCCTCTTCCAGTATATTCAGGTCGCTGTAAAAGCTATTATCTTGCCATCTTCAACAGAAAAGGATGTACTCATTCGAGTAAGTTGATAAAGCTTCTGCGATTTGTTCGCTTTACTTGTCATGAGTCCAGAAAGTGAGACGGGAGCTTGGCTTGTGGAGAAGGTTAGACCACCCCAACATCGTCCGGTTTCTGGGGACGGCAAGTGGTCGGACATTTGGATCAGTCTATCCCTGTCTAGTTTTGGCCTGGATGACAAATGGAACGCTCTTGGAGTATGTTAAGCGACATACAACCAGGCTTTCAGTAACTGATCGTATTCGACTTGTGAGCACTACCTATTTGTTTTCTTTCGGATGACATGAACTGTCAGTCCAATAGATCAAAGGATCCGTTGCCGGACTTGAATACCGTAGGTAGACTAACCTTGATTGCTGTGAATTCTATATGAATTCCTCCCGCAGTCCACTCGCACGACGTTGTTCACGGAGACCTGCACCCAGTATGTTGTATCCCTGATGACGATGTTGATCCTTCAAATTTTTCACATCTGTAGGGCAATGTTTTGATTGATGGAAAACATAATGCATGCCTTACCGACTTCGGGTTGTCTCAGACGCTTAATCCAATGTCGGACCAGTTGTCCTACCTCTACACTAATTCCGTTCGTCCTGGCGCAGCATTGTGGACCGCCCCAGAACTGCTGTATCCAGAACTGTACCCAGATTCCAAGCCACAAGCCACACTCAAAAGTGATATTTATTCTCTTGGTAGCATTATCTTCTATGTATTTTTTTCCCGTCATTTCTACTCTTCAATCCTCAATCTTCATACAGGTCCTTTCTGAACAATGCCCCTGGCAAAGCAGAGCGGAGGCCGAACACAGGTCAAAGAAATTCCAGAATCCGCCTCGTCCAGCATGGCCTGTGAATATGTCGGATGGTATCTGGGACTTCATTGAGGCATGTTGGTTCCCACGAGATCCGGAGAAACGACCGTCAGCACAAGAAATACTGTCATTCTCTAAGGATATATTTGAGCAATTAATACAACCAGAGTATGTTCATGTGGAGCTTATTTGACAAGTTCTGACATTGGATCGCAGTATCAACGTCGTGTTATTCGGGACCGTCGGTTCAGGGAAGAGTTCGATCATAAATCTTCTCGCTGGGAAGGAACTCGCACCAGTATCGTCGGGTGTAGAACCCTGTACAGAGCGGCCTAGATGGTACCAGATTTCCATCGACAAAAGATGCGCTCGCCTATGGGATACCATGGGATTTTCTCTGGCACAAGATGGGCCTACCAATTCTCTTTTACCTTATGAACAGGCGCACGCCGTCCTGCGAAACATCACTGACGGCACCAGCCTCGTTCTTCTATGCGTGCAAAAGGGCGCAATCTTTCCTTCGCTTGGTCGTCTCTACTGGTTGATCCACCAATTTTTCTACGGCGGACGAGTTCCGGTTGCCTTGGCCATCACTCATTTTGACGCACCTGACGAAAACTGGTGGGAGCGCAATAAAAGTGACATTGCTCGACGAGCCCGCATCCCCGCTGAATCGGTTCCGCATGCATGTGTCACCACAGATATCAGTGGATGTGGTCAGTCTAAGCATATGCTGCAGGAACTCCTGCGAACATATGCCATTCCTGTCACCCCAATCCCACTCTCTCTCGATTTCTCATCCTATGCAATGGCCTCTTCCGACCTTGCTACCCACTGCAGAATAAGTGAAGCCGAGGCCGTAGTACTAGTAGAAAAGTTCAGAAAACCTGCACGTCCATTCAACGTCG
>JBBPJU010001710.1:0-10552 GCA_038088875.1 Austroboletus festivus | reverse complement strand
TTGCAATGAGTAACCTTGTTTAATTAATGTATATTGTGGGAACCGTTTATCCAAATCACATGACCTTAGAGGCAAAGTTGTAGCCAAGGGTATGTACAATATTTGTCTCCACCAAACCAAAGCATGATTTGTCCATGTGTTTGCAGTGCGCTTCGCGCACTGTGTTAGGGTTAGGCATTGCAACGGTTTTGTTGCTTACTGTATCTCTGTTATCTTTTGGACTATATTTCCTTTGCGATTGCACTCTTACACTGGTGGGATCTTCTCCATCCCCCATTTTCCTTACTATCTATGCAACCCTCAACCCTACGGACAGTCCCCTACCTATCCATGATCGCCAGTTATGATCATGGCAGTGTTCCCCTCCCC
This sequence comes from Austroboletus festivus, assembly GCA_038088875.1. Taxonomy (NCBI): domain Eukaryota; kingdom Fungi; phylum Basidiomycota; class Agaricomycetes; order Boletales; family Boletaceae; genus Austroboletus; species Austroboletus festivus. The sequence goes on along the minus strand of JBBPJU010001710.1, from coordinate 10,183 downwards.
TATAAATACAACTGCCTTGTACAGTAGTTTCCTTAACTAGATCTACGTTTAATCTATGTAGTATTTGGTTCAATGGCTCCCCCTTATCAGTGAAGGTCGCCGCAAGACTTAAGCCTATCCCGGACTTCTATCAGTCTACTGTCTACTGTTGAGTGACAGCTGAACACTAGGGATTTTTTGTGTCAAAGATCTATATCCGTAGATCACATCACACTATGAAGCTCGGAAGAACGCATGGGAGATGTGATACCCTTGTTCCAAATTTGTGCACCAGCACACATCCTCCCATGCTTTGGCCAAGAGGTGGACTCACACCTTGCTTCTTGGTCATCAATTGAATTATCCTCTAGTTTTTGGCTTAACAAATACTGGACAAAGGAGCTCTTTCATTCATTAGATATGACAGATTGATGGATTCTATAGTAAATTTGACTTATGTTTTGAATGCAGCATAGCTGTTAGCACCCATGGCATATGTTCTCAGGTGACCACTCCTTTCAAGACCTCCTCACCTGGTATGCCCCCCAAATTCCCCACTGAAACACCAAGAAAAGTAAAGAATTCATCAATTCCTTGCCAAGTGCAGTCCTTCAACTCTGCTTGTTTGAAAGAGTACTTCAACTCTGAATTGGGATTAAGTATTTTCGATGAGGACTTGCTCCTGGATGACAAATATGACAGTGATATAATCAGAGATTCTTGGTTCCCTGACAAAATCCTACACATTGTACTGAGTACTGAGCTGCTGGCAGCATTGCAGATGCTGGATGGATGACCCCTCTATGATCTATCCACAAAACAATGAAATCCAGCTTTCTTGCTGCCAATCTTACAGAAAGCCACAGAATCTAATGCCCAGCAGAGCACCCCCCAAGTTCCTCACAAAGAGAGGGAACTAAACACATTCTTTACTACTGTTATGGATGCCCTCAGGTGTCACCACTCTGCCAGCCTCTTGGCCACCTCCAATATGAAAATGACCACCCCCACGATGTCTGACCCGCATGCTTGCCAGCCTGTAGAAGTTCTGGTATCCTCTTCCCCAATGCCTTCCTGTACAGGGCCTCCCTGAACCAACTATGATTCCTGATCCCTATCAATGTCAGTTTTCCATAACCTTGCGGGCTCCTGCCCACCTAGTCCCCCACATCTCTGCCAGCTTGCAAAAGCTTTGCCACCATGTTCTTCGCCACCCTCCACAGAGTTCTCTATTGCAGATGCTGCAGTCGCTGTACCAATACCTGATCCCGCCATGCCAATCCCTGATGCCAGTGCAACTTCTGGTGCCTCACCCACTGCACCGATCACTGATTTCACCTATCCCACCACTCTGGTCCATACTAATATGGGCTCATGCCTACCTAGCCCTCACCCATTGTATGACATCTATTCGAGGGAGTGGTCTTCAGTGGCAGCAGTACAACCATTATTGGGTGGTGTAGCCCAGTTGAAGCCTGATAACATACTGGCACAGTGCCAAGAAGGAGGTGAAACGCTAGAATGGGCAGATGTACTCATGACAGCAGAGCTGATGTCCGGAAAATATACCCTTGAACTTACCAACCAAATAGAATCTAAAGTGCTTGCAATGTTCGAGTCTCAGCCCAACAGGGTATTTGCATACTCGCTTTCCATCCATGCAGGTCAATATTGTCTTTGTATGTACAATCGCACTGGTGGAGTATACTCCCACTCACATCACTTACATGACTCCCCTGTTCCCCTTTTGCACATTCTCTATGCCTCCACCTTTGCCCCAACTTCATGATTTGGGATTGATAGGATGTTCAACTGCTGACTCCACCCTGTCATATTTGTTGATGGCATCCAGTACTTCGTCCTTGGAAAATGTGCTTCCTCCCTCATTATCAAGGGCCATGCAACCACCGTTTGGCTTATATTGACTGACATTGCCAACCCGAAGGAACTCTTTGTCATCAAAGATTTGTGGGTTAATGTAAAGCATCAATTGTCCGAACAGAAAATCCTTGAAACATTGAAGGGCATTGAATGCATTCCAGTAATTCACCAGGCTGCCACTATTCAGCAGGATGGTCAAGACAACTCAACTTCCCTCCACCACCCCACAGTGTTTATGGCCTGTTTCAATGGATGGTACAGTGAAAATCACATTCACTGCCAGCTCGTCCTCAGCCCTGCTGCTTGTCCAATCACACATGCTGTGAGCCCTTTGAAAGTTCTGACTTGTTTGCTTGATGTCATTATTGATAGGAGAGCTAGCATATCATTGTGTGGTTGCTCTGACCAAGCAAATCAGCTCATAAGGAAATGTGGAAGCAGGGCATCTTATATCAAGACATCAGCATTGACAATGTGCTGATGTACGAGGACATGCTGGAAAATGGTATTGTGAGAGTTCGAGGCTTGCTCATCGACTTCGACTATGCAGTTGATTTGAATGACACAAGTCACGTAATAGGCCCTGGTGACCGTACCATGAGTGGCTAGATCATGCTCAGGACTTTCTTAATGTATGACAAAGGGAACACTCCTCTTCATGGCATACAAGCTCCTCTGGGCTACCAACAGCACACCTGTACAGCACACCAGTGCTCATGATCTGGAATCTTTTGTTTACGTCCTGTGCTGGGTCGTTACCTTCTATGACAGCCCTCGAAGCAGGATTTGCAAGAATCCCCCTGAAAACCTGGCCGTGGAACAATGGTTCGAAGGCAATTGTTATGCTTGTACTGGGTAGGTCCAAGTGTAGCCCTTATGTCCCTATTTAGAGAACAGAGGTGACCGGAGAATGGAAGGGTAAAGGTAAGTTCTAGGAGGCGGATGGGAAGGAAGAGTGGTGATGGACGAAGGATGAGAGGACATTACCAAGAATCAAGGGAAGGCGATAGATATCGCTATAGAACAGGTAGAGCTGGAGATACTACCTGAGTACCAGCAGAGGGATGACTAGATGACAGGGGACTCAGAGAAAGGAAGTCATCAGTAGTTGAGAAGGAGATGGTGATGTGACGATGGGGAGATGACTGAGGAACATCACCAGAGTTCAGAATGAAGAGAGGCTTCAGCACATCGAAGGTCAAGGAGGTTTGCTGAAGGGTCAGAGATTTCTGGTTTGAAATGACAGTCGGATGTCAGGCAAACGACAGGAGATGCAAAGAGGATGATGGATTCATAGTAGAGGAAGAGTACAGGGGAAGACTCAGGGAGTCATAGACAGGAGATGATAGGGAGAGGAATTAAGGGAGGTCTAAGATGGGGATCTACTGTACAAGGGGAACCGCTATATGTAGTGATCAGGGGAAGTGGCTGTGTAATACAAGAAAGGGAACAGGGCAAAGGGGACTGATGATGAGTCAGAATGACGAGTCATCAGAATGTCCAAGAATGCGATAGAACATTAAGAAAGTGCTGACTCAGCCAGAAGAATGGAAGGTGATCTGAGATCAAGGGCTGAGTCACTGATAAACCAGGAGAACAGATAAGCCAGGGCAAATAGTAGAATGGATGAGTCAGAAGAGTCAAGGGTTGAACCAAGATAAGAGATAAGGAATGACTCATCCATGACAAACATATACTGAGTAATCGGATCAAAGGGATTGTCTGTGACAAAGAGGAATAGAGTAAGCAGGAATAACAGGGACTAGATGAGTCAGAGAAACGGAGCATATCTGCATAGAATGCAAGTAGACTCATCTAGGAAACGATACAAGTGAGTCCAAGTAAAGGAGATCAAGGAAAAGAGTAGTCTAGATGCTACTCAGCTATGCCCCAGGGATGAATTGTAACAGCAATAATCTATTTGCCATAGCCAGCAATAAATTGGATTGTTTAACCGGTGATGAGCATTTGCATGGCATCACCCCTTACTACGCTCCCCTTCATGGATGTGTTAAAGTGCTCTCTGACCTCATTGTTGATCACCTGCAATGCAAAGGCTACGTGCGAGATGCTGAACTCGATTACCTCACTGGTTCTAAGCGCCCTTGCTTGAATCAGCCACATTTGAATGAGATGCAATCAGACCTTTTGACCCATGATGCCGTAATCGCTGTGCTGCATTGTGCATGCTGGTTGCAATCCATTGGAAAGTTTGTAGACCTGCCAGGCCCTCCGTGACCATCTTATTTGACAAGATCTGAATGCACATGTATACTTTACAACCAAGTTTCTGCCAGGATCATGGACTTGGCAGGCACTCGCTATGTCAAAAAAAGGTGGATCATGCATCGCCTACAACCTCACACCAGGTCTTGAAAAATGTTGCTGAGCAGGGGTGTAACAGGAACTCAGCAATTACTAGAGGGTCAGTGGTTGTTTCTGGCACACATTGTACTTTCACTGTTCATCTTGATTGATCATTTTGTACATACTATCTGCTTTCCATGTCAGTTATTAGTTGATTTTTCTAAGATCTGGTTATGTTGTGTTCCTGGAGAACCAATCTGATGATTGGAATTTCCAGTGGCCCAGATATCTGGTTAAGAATCAAATCCAGTCCCTTGAGAAAATTCCAGCATATCCATATCTCTGGTTGAGAACAGACACCAATATTCCAGCATATCCAGATATCTGGTTAAGGACAGGTACCAATACTCCAGCATATCCAGATCTCTGGTTGAGGATAGGTACCAATAATCCAGCATACCCAGATCTCTGGTTAAGGACAGGTACCAATACTCCAGCATATCCAGATCTCTGGTTGAGGACAGGTACCAATAATCCAGCATACCCAGATCTCTGGTTAAGGACAGGTACCAATACTTCAGCATACCCAGATCTCTGGTTGAGGACAGATACCAATACTCCAGTATACCCAGACCTCTGGTTGAGGACAGGTACCAATGCTCCAGAGTACCCAGCTGGTACTCTGGAGTACTGGAAAGATGCCTGGCCAGTATTGGCCAGAGGGGGACCTTTCTGGAGATACTGGAGGCTTGGCCAGCTCTGGCCAGTCCTGGCCAGATGAAGGCCAGATTGCTGATGAGTGTGTGATTATGTCGATAAATCATTGTTTAAGCAACAAGGATAACCTATCTCAGGTCTACATGTTTATTCTCTGTGAACGAATAAAGCTTGTAAAAATATTTACTGATTTTTGCTGAATTTGTCAATCAATTTGTTCAGTGTAAATACTTATTAACTCGGGGACAATATGATAATACACAATTACTTGATATGTCGTGTGAACTTGTTCAGTCGTGCCTCAGGTGTGAGGAGGACGACCCGTACTGTTCGATCCCATCCCAGTGTATGTATGTATATCTCTTCCCCGCACACGGCTCATCCCACTTTTGTACCCTCCCCAACCAGTAAATGCCCATCCCGCCGACACCTCCTGTGGTGGGTCTCAGTTTGCCAACTCCTACCTTTTTGGATTGCAGCCCACCCCGAAGGATATTCAATACCAGGTCTTTGAATGTAATGCCCATTCATGCTAGCTCGAAGACGGTAGCTCGTGATGTTCCCTGTGCGGTATGGAGTGTGGGGAGCCTGGCTAGCAACAATTGAATATACGAGAGTTAATCTCTTGTATATGGAGTGCGCGGTGGCACCGATGGTTGAGTGGGAGCTTATTCAGCCAGTGAGCAAGACGATGGTACTAGTGCAGTGGTATTTCGTTTATAATCACTCAGAATCGCATACTGGACTCCTCTCGTAAGTGTCGGGACCAGTAGACAACACTGCGGGCTGTATCATACAGTGCCCAGTGAATTTTTGTGGAGCAGAAGCAAGTAGTAGAATTGAGGGCTCATTCAACAGATCGCCAAAAGGATATCAAGGATCCCCTCTTTTCCAAAGAATAATGAGCACGTTCATCGGCATCACACCATCGTTTGCAATACAATTAGGAAAGTTCCATGTCTATGTCTCGTTCATCAAAGATGGGCCAATTGGTCGCAAGACGGAAATTGGGGACCCCGAAATACTCCATATGCGTCCACGACGACGCTAAATACAATATGTATTTTGTGTTTGCAAAGGTGGTCCGAGGTATGTACCGACGGAACGATTGGACAGAGTGGCTCGTTACTGCTGAGTTCGCTCATAAGCAAAACGTCTCTTCAGCAACCGGATACGACCCTTTCACATTGAATTATGGATATACCCCTACGATAGGGATGGAGCGGAGGAAAAGAATACGAAATCAGTCGGCGGAGGAATTTGTAGAGATGATGAAAAGAACGCAAAAAGACGCTAAGGAATCTCTCGGACTAGCTAAAGAATCTATGAAACGTTTCTATGACAGAAACAAGACAAGAAACCCACCCGAATACGTGAAAGGCGATCTCGTCCTATTGGAGGCTCATAATATCCGCACCGACCGTCCCACGCGTAAACTAGACGACAAAAAATACGGACCATTCAAAATTATCGAAAAGATAGGTGGGGCTGCCTATAAACTCCAACTACCATCTGGATGGCATTCTATCCACCCTGTCTTCTATGAGTCCCAATTGTTTCCGTATCATAAAGGAGAATTTGACTCACAGAAAACGCCTTCACCACCGCCGCCCGATCTTGTCGATTCGTCCGAAGAACAAGAGATTGATGAAATCATCGATTCTCGTACGCGTCGAGGAATGGTTGAGTATCTAGTACACTGGAAGGGATTCCCGAGAGAGGAACGAGAATGGAAGAAGTCAACCGAGCTCACCCATGCGCAAGACGCGGTTCGCGATTTCCATCCCCGTCGTCCTACCGCCGACCGACCAACCAAAACTACGCATATGTGCTCGCTTGAAGTTGACCCACCTTGCACATGTCCAATATGCGTCGGATGCATCAGTAACTTTACAAGTGTCTAAACGTGACTAATTGCGGCTAATGTGCGCTAACCATGCTTATGGGAGGGTGCTTAGCCATAACAAGCCAGCTATTCGGGCGTGGGAGGCCACATAAAGTCTCGCTAAGCCAGATAAGCAAAACATTAGTCGCAATTAGTCACATTTAGACATTTGTAAAGTTACTGATGTGTAAACCGCCGAAACCTGTAGGGGTATTCTCGCGCTCGGACTTTACCGCCTTCCGTTCAACCCTTAATTCCCTTCCGGATTCCATGTTCGGGCTTCCATCGGTCGAGGACGCCCGAGTCTACGATGTCTGTCAGGACTAGCCTTTCTAATCATTACGTTTCTTTCAAAGCACTTGTCCGTCAAGTGTCTGTCAGATGTCTGAAAGGATGAGTCTGTCAAATTTGTTCTATAAATACCCTATGACGTTTACTACTTGTCCTTTCATATTCTACGACATTCTATCGTGGTCCGTGCATACGTACAGCCTCGTATCGCTGGTCACTATTTAAGTACAATGTGTTGAGCACTTATTCCCCACGCTTGGTTTATTTACTCGTCATTCCCTCATTGTGCGCTCAGTCTTAGCGTGCGATCTCGGTTCGTGCATAACAAGGAGGCCTGAATTATCTTCCAAATCACCGTTTAGTATGAGTACGAGTCTCTCCTGACAAGAAGGATGGTGTCGATCTTTGCACTCTGGCCGAGGTGCCATTCTTCGGTGCAAATGGTATGGGTGGCATAACCTCGAAGCAAAGTAGTAACAATTGATTCCACCGACTTGCAATTGAACTTCACAATGTAGCATGCATAGCTTGTATATCAAATCTCTGCAAGCAATTTGCTGATCATTGTTGTAGGAGTCACTGGCATTTTCTCTGCAATAAAGCAGGAAGTTAGAAGCACAGCCGCCAAGAACAAATCATATATTCATGCAACCGTTTATCAGTCGAGACCCTGAAGTCAACCAAATAAATCACGATCGAGTAACCATGGACCTATTACAGACATCATCCACCTCCAGCCTTCGAAACAGTGTAACTTATCATCCCTCTATAATCTTGGCATATGAACCGCTTGTGGGATTATAAATACCCAGGAGGTGCTTCAGATCGCAGACTGGATGCAGAGGATTCATGCAAATTGCGAAGATGTGTTATTTCATCCCGTAGAAGCCCAACCTGGTCAAGTAAACCAGAACCCCCAGTGCTTGGTTCTGGTGAAGCACTACGAGGAAAAGCAGCGGATGCAGATAAGGATGAGGAAGGTTGGATAATGGGTGGTTGCGGAACTGATGACGGCTTCGATTCTTTTCTTTGTTTACTTTTCCTTGCGAACTAATTTGCACGTATGGCGTATCGAAATTGACAGGTAGTATAAAGGCTTTATGAGAACACAGGCGAGATTCTAGCATTCTGGCACGTACCTTGGGGATGGTGATTCCCACTGAACTGACATCGGTGCCTGAACCGACTTCGCGAGCGAGCACGAATGGTTCGGCGGGGATAGCTCCACGGGGTAAAGACTTATTTCGCTTGCAGAACAACAGGGATGCGACCACAAGCGAAATGATAGCGATTCCGCCAACCGTACCACCAACGATGGCGCCGATATTTAGTCTAGATAACTTAACTGATAGTGTCGACGTTGTTACAGTCGGGGTGGATGAGATCGACGAAGTCGTGGCTGTTCCTGAGGAAACACTGGTTGTCGTTGTCGTATTTGTGCTAATAATGCATTCGATAATGAGCATACAAAGTTCCTTGCAGGACGGGAAAGGGACACACGTATAAATCAGGTAGTCGAATAGCATCACGATATCATACGGAGCGTTGACAGGCATAATCAGCATGTTGTGCAAACCATAATCCAGCAACCCGTTAGAATATACGGGCACATTGTACTCGTATGGTGTGGTCCCCCCTGGCTTGTGCAAATAGTTATCAGAGAGCACGCCGTCCAACACAAAGTTGACCTCCGTGGTTGTCACGTTATTGGCAACATTGTTTGCAATGATGAAGAACACATATAGCCCGTTTCCTGCAAGCACAGTGCACACGAAATAAGCCGCCCGATTGTGGTCACCAAGGACCCTTGAGCTCTTTTTATGAAAAAGGGAACGATAGGAAAGACGCACCTGTAAAAAAAAATTCGATGAATGGTGTTACACCCCCACCGGCATAATAAGTGACATCATGCCATGTGTGGTCGTATGCCTGGAGACCATCAGGTTGAATAGCGCATGTAGTACAGTTGTTATTATAGACGATGTTCCATGCCGTGTAGTTAGGCAAGTACTGTGGTATCGAGGGCCCGATCAAGGCTGCATCATCCACCGTCACGTTTTGAAGAAAGGCGCTAGTCAAGTAGAAGAAGAGGGAAAAAAGAATAAGAATATGGAACAGCGCGGAAACTTTAAAAGTCATGGTTAGGGCCCCCGGAGGACCGTAGGTTAAAGCTCGGAAGTGGATTGGAACAGTGAAAAGGTACACGTACTCTTAAGTAACAGCCGCAGAAGCGCGATCAGCAAGTCAGCAGAGTCCCGTGCTCGAATGACTACAAAATCATGATGGGAGGCGGACATCCAGAATGGCTGGCAAGATATTGATGCGTTGAGCCACGGTATCACACAGACAACAAATTCAAACTAACCTCCGGTCGGCAGTCGCTGGTACCTGAAGCTGAAGCGTCATAACGCCATTGAAATGCCCTGTTCAAATTATTGATGGATGGGGTTCCGCACGGGCATGGGTTACAGCGCGGTGTTTGAGAAACGGGTTACGCGGGTACGGGTACGGTGTGGATATGCTGTACCCGCACCATACCGTACCCGTATACCGCAGGCATGCGGTGTTTGGCGGGTTTTGGAAGGTTAACCGGTTATTGCCACAGTGGTGCGCTGAGCCATCAAATGGACGGCTAAACCATCTCCATATTTCCGAGTTGAGTGTCATGCAGGCTCCTACCCAGGCTCCTACCCATCCCACAGTGTGAGGGCAATATCTAGGGCATGGTGGAAGCGGATAGATCCGAGTGGCTATACCTATTTTAAAACACCGAAAGTTTAACATCCCACCACAAACACAGTCAGAAATAATGATCTAACATAGTCAGTACATATGCTCAAACAGATTGTGCCTAGATTCTACCCTAAATCAGTGCAGTAAATTTGCCACATATTCCAAAATTTGTAGTTGTATTTGATTACTAAACTTAGCCTTGTAAACAACTGCAAAACAATAAAAGTATATATAGGCAATCTATGTTGGCAAATTTGTCTGAGCAACAGATATATAGTATATATTAAAAATGCACAGGAATTTGTTTGCATCATATAGGCAGCATATGTTATGACCTCAGAAACAGACCACTATTTACCAATGTAATATACTTTGCTGCTGTCAATATAT
>JBBPJU010001709.1:0-10560 GCA_038088875.1 Austroboletus festivus | reverse complement strand
CCATGATCCCTTGACGTTCTTGTAACTCTCCTATTCCATGAATCTATCTCATACCCTGCATCCTCGTCGTCCGACTGTCTCGGAACCTCTGCCTGTCATTTCTCTGAAAACCCCTGATCTTCAGCAACGCCTCTGATTGCCACTTTGCTGAAGCTCCTTCCATTCTGACCATCAGTGATGTTCCTCCATTACCCCTTCCCTCATCGCATCACCGTACCCCCTTGATTACTGATGGCCCTCCTACTCCTGACCTCCTATCGTCCGGCCATCCCTTTACATGAACCCGGCAGCATCCTCTGCCCTTCACGACTATGGCGATATCCATTGCGTCCCTGGATCCCTGGTGATGTCCTCCTTTGTCATCCATCACCATTCCCCTCATCTACCCCTAGAACTTACCTTTTGCTCTTCCCTTCCCCTCCACTCTCCATCTCTGTATAGGGATACAAGGGCTACGCTTGGACCTACCCGGTACAAGCGTAACAAGTCCTGTGGAGAGAAGGAAGTAATACCTCATCGGGTGGATGCTGTGAGGAGAAGGTTGGATGATGTGGTAACTGACTGGAACACAAGGAAAGGTGAATGTATCCTGATAAAGAGATGAGCCCCCTTTTGGGGTTTAGAAGGAGAAACTAAAGAAACGGAAAGAGTCTGTCCACTCAGAGAAGGAACTCAGCTAGCTCCTCCATATCTCAAGTGAACCACTCCAGATTCCCTGGTGGAATGTTCTTCTGATTGTCTGGGAGTGGTGGAGAGGCATTCCAGAGGTTGAGGGAATCTTCCCAGGTGAGTCCACTGGAGAAGTCTATGTCCAAGTCCATTGGCTGCTCCAAAGACAAAGAAAAAGACGGGGCATCCAGCTCCTCTGGGTATGGAGTAGGAGGTTGCATCCATTGTTCTGTAACATTACCGTCCTCCTCTGGGTAGATCAGATGATTCCATTCATCAATCAACCTGTTCAGCCCAGTGACCACTTCAGACCAGGGGGCAGTTGGGAGAGGTATGTCCAGGGGACATCTCTCAACAGTGAGTGCAGGTGAAGAAGGGACATCTTCAGTAGAGGAGGTGCTGTCCCCCACATTTGGGGCAGGACTGTGGTAGAGAAGGGGTGGCAAGAGTGGGGCAGTGGAAAGGAGGGTGGCCAGGGCTTCATTGTGAACAGATTGGGCAGACAGTGAGGGGGCAGTCCCAGGCAGAGGGGTGGGCGTAGTCGCATTGTGCACAGTGGAAAGAAGTGTCAATGTCATTATCCTCAGGGATATTCCTGGTAAGTGGGTGAAGGCCTTGGTGGAGTGTAGGGGGGGAGGAGACCCTTCATAGAGGGTTGTTTCTAGGTGGAGCAGTCAGGTCAGGGATAGGGAAGGGGGGGGTCAGTGTCATATTGGTAGGCTCTTGGCCAGGTATCCAATGGGTCCTCCAAGTCCAAGGGGTTCGGTAGTGGGGGGGAGCAGAGCCTGTTGGGGACAGGAGGGATAAAGGGATGAGTATCCCCTCCGTCATCACCTGTTCTCTCTGCTGAAATTTGGGAGAGTAAAGGTGGCACTGGACTAGAAGGTGCAGTTCCTCTGCTATCTCTGATGAGATGGAGAACCAGCCCTCGGTTTCTGATGACTCTCTCTGTGATATTTGGGGCAAGGGGACTGACAAGTTCCCAGATGATGCTGTGGATTGTGAGGAGGGGGATCTTGTTCAGGACTTGATGGAATCCTCCCTCATGGAGGGCCTGCCCAATGAGGACCCCGAGATAGACCAGGTTTGAGGCGAGGATGGGTTGGGCAATGACTGAGAAGGGGCTGACATGTTCTTCTTTGGTGAAAGAGTGGTGGCGAGTGGAATGAATGTTTGAATACACCTTATAGGTGTTTATAAGGGTGGTAAGGGGTCATACTAAAGGGGAATGATGGTGGTCAATGAGCCAGGTGGCTACATAAGGGGAGTTTAGGAGGTTATGGTAAAGGTACCCTCTTTCCAACTGGGGTATAGATTTTAGGTTGTAAGCGTCCTTTACCATTGCAATAATAATGGAGATGGTGGGTTCGGTATCTGAGATTCTGTAAGGAGCAACGACTAGGTGGTTATAATTAATAGTAGTTCTTGGCATGCCAGTGGTAAGAATAGGAGTCGATTCTGTAGAAGCTCCAGTGTTCTCCAACATAGGAGTTTAGGAAGTGGACTCGTTTTTCTAAGATTTATATTTTCTTGCCATCATGGATGACTTCTTTTACTTCACCAGGGACAAATTCAGTGTGCCAATGGCCATATTTCTTGTCCTGGAAAGTGGGTTGGGTGGAGTAGACCATTGTATCTACTTCCGAATATGGTGTACCTTTTTATAGGCAGATAATAGGTTGTCCAAGTGGGTGAAGTTGGCTTCTGGTTCCCAGGTATTCTCGGAGTGAGGATAGCCCTTCCATTTCATCAGGAAGGAAAGATTACGAGATTCCCCCTTGTGAGATAAGATTTCTTCTATCTCATATTCTGATTCCTCATCTAACTCTATTATGGGATCTGGGGCAATGCTTCCATATTCATCAGTTTCTGTAAAAGGGGACAGGAGGGAGGTGTGGAAGACATTGTGGATCTTCCAATGGTCAGGCAATCAGAGTTCAAAAGAGACATTGTTTATATTTCATAAGACCCTAAATAGGCCTTCTCTTTTCAGTAGTAATTTTCATAATTCTCCCTTCATTTTTAGATTTTTGGTGGAAAGCCATACTAGATCTCCAACCTGATAAGGAGAGTAGGCTTTCCCTTTTTGACATTTTTTGTAATCTTTCTGGGTGTAGGTGATAGCAGCAGTAGCTTCTTTCCAAATGGTCCCCCATTGATCTAGGGTGAACTGTACCATGGGGATGAAGGTCTTGGTAATGGGGGAAAACCCTCATGGTTTGTACCCATTCATAAGGAGAAACGGGGGTTGTTTGGTTACAGAGTGAGTGGATGAGTTGTGGGCAAACTCAGCAATGGGGAGGAAGTCACTCCAAGAAGAGGGATTCTTATGACAGAAGATCTGCAAGTATGTTTCCAGTTCTTGGTTGACCCTTTCCATTTCCCTATCCATTTGCAGATGATAGGTGGAGGACAACTTCGGGTCATATTGGAGTAGTCAGGCCATTTCTCGTGCAAAGGTGCTGTTGAATTAGGGGCTGTGGTCGGAAATGATGGAGTCATGGATGCCAAAACAGGAAAATATATTCTTCAGGAACAGGGTTGCTATCCCCTCTGTGGTCACCAATTTAGTAGTTGGGATGAAAATAGCCCCCTTCAAAAGTCTGTGGTCCACCACAATCAAAATAGCATCCCACAGGGGTGCCAGGGGAAGATCAGTGATAAGATCCATGGACAAGTGCTGGAAGGGGCAGGTGGCAACTGTGGGGATAGGAATGACAGGGGGTCAATTCAGGTGAGTGTTGACTTTATGTTTTTGGCAGACCAGGCATCCGGTGAGGTAGTGGTGGAGAAAGCAGGCCATCCCAGGCCACCAGTTGTCACACACCATGTGGAGTACCTGCGGAGAGCCACTCCTTTTCCTCACAAGGGAGACCACCCCTGGCTCAACACCAACATTGCCACTGCCACTTACGGGGGAAACCTTGATATGTGACACCAGTTCTGGAATGGAGAGGCCAAAGGAGCAACCTGGGGAGAGGAACCACTGGGTGACACAGTCCCAGGTTGGTGGAATGTCCAGGCGCCCCCCCTTCATCTAGAAGAGACCGCACCCGTGCTGGAGTGGCCCACAGATGCTGCATGGATGTGATCACATCCATGACCTTTCCATTGTTTTGGTATGAACTATCTTTCTTATCATTGAACTTTAGTTTCTTTTCGATTGCACCCTTACACTGGTGCGATCATCATTCCCTCCACCCATGCTTATCTTTACAACCCTTCACCCTATGGACAGCCCCCTCCCCCTTCCTGTGATCTCTACTTATGGTCATAGTAGTTCCCCTTTCTCCTATAAATACGGCTACCCATATATAGTATTCCCTTAACTAGATCTACATTTAATCTACATGGTATTTGGTTCAAACTGCCATTCCTAAGTGAGGAATGCAGCAAGACTTACCATAACCATCCTGGACTTCTATCAGTCTCCTGTCTACTGTTGAGTGACAGCTAGAACTTGGCAAGTATCTTTGTGTCTAGGATCTATATCCATAGATCGCATCACAAAAGATCTAGTTGAACCTTGTTCACTCCTTGTTCTACCAAAAAGAGTCTAGTGGGCCTCAATCCCCACTAGGGAAGATCCGACAACATTTACTCCACCGCTGATCTCCCATCTGAGGGAGAAGAAACCCACAATGCTGACAATTCCTACCAAATGTTACGATCTCTGACAGAGATTACCTCAGTCACAGGAAGGACTGTTTCTGTACCACATGCTGGCTTTGGATGGGAAACGGATATGATGTGGATGTGTTGGATCCTCCTCCAGAAGGGGAACCAGAGTGGCCTGTTGCAGATGAGTGGTGATGATTTAGTGGGTTAAAAGTTGATCGGTCACACCCTTCATTTTCACTTTGATACCCAAAAGCTGAGTTTCCATTTCTGCCTCAGTATTGGGGACACTTTAGGTCGTTGATCTACTTCAGATCTTCTATCAACGACCTCTCCATTGATGTACCACTATTCCAGCTCTCCTCATGGAGGCCTCATTGTTCTATCTTCCATTCTCCTATCCCAGTATGTCAGGCATCACCAGCCCCTTTTCATTTACCTTATCTTTGGACTACCTCATTCTTTGCCTCATGTGAGGTGCAGCACTTGTGGATCTCGATCTGCAGTGCCTCTTCCTTTCCACTATAGGGATCTATACCTTAGAGGATCACTATAAATATGGTAGCCCTCTGTACTTGTAGCCTCAGCTAGATCTACGCAATCACAAGTGTGGTGTCTAGTTTCCTCAGTGTGAAAGAGTCACTGCAGCGATCTCCTCAGGATTGCTATTAGTCTTCATGCTACTATTGAGTGCACACTGTGATAAAGGATCAGACTAGGTGTCACACTTGTCCAGCATAACATTAGATCTAGCTGAACTATTGCCCCTTGTATCAGCAAGAAGGGTACCCACCAACAGGCAAGATTTCGTCAAAGTATAAAGCCCCGGTGGATTCCAACTCGGACTCTGGCCACATCAACAGACAAGCTGAGGCCATCTGAAACACCCCAGTTCCTCTTCACTCTATTCAAATCCTGGGAAGAAGCAGAATTGCTGGGACATCTCATTCATCCCTCACCAGTCAATACCGCCCACATCAACAAACTCCTATGACAGAATCCCAGTCTCTGATCCTTACTATGGAGACTATCCAGCCCAGAAGGAGTCCATCTCCTATGCCTGTTGAACTACCATCTGTATCTCCGGATACTTCGAGAAGGGAGCCAGAGTCTCACAAGAGCAGACCACCCACCCCAGAACCAGAACAGATTCAGGTAGACCCAGATGCAGAAGATCAAACCCCTACCCTCGGAATAACAAAGATGTCCACAAGAGAACTGAAAGCAGGATGCCCCGCAGACTTCTCTGGAAAAGCCGAAGATGCTAAGTGGTGGATATTATCTATGACCACTTACTTCCTCATGAATGAGGACTTATATGACTCGGAACAAAAGAAAATCTTAACTGCCCTCAATAAGATGAGCAAAGGGAGAGGAAGAGTATTTGCAGAAGGATGGTATACATTAAACGACGACATCACCAATGAAGAAAGAAAGAAGAAGAAATGGGAAGACTTCACACATGAGTTTGCCAACTCTTTTATATCAGAAGAATCCCACAAGGATAGCTGAAGAAAGCTTACCCAGATGTATATGAAACGAGGGCCATCTACTATGACCAACCTCCAGGAATATGTCCAAGACTTTCAACTTGAAGCCACCAACTCAAAAGAAAAGAGTGAAGGCACACTATGTGAATGGTTTGTCAAAGGACTTAACTTTGACATTTCCTCCCCCATTGTCCTAGTAAAAGAACCCGACACCCTCAAAGAATGGATAGATAAGTCCTACCAACGGATGAGACAGATTGAACGAGAAAGGGACTTGTGAGGAAACCGCCTCTTCTACACCAGGAACGGCAGAGGAAGAACCAAAGACCCCAATGCTATGGACGTAGACGTCATCAGACTATCTCCAGTTGAAAAGGCCAAGCACATTAGGGAAAATAGATGCTTCATATGTCACAAGGTCGGCTGCTCTACTAGGAAACACCCAAGGGATCACCCTCAGGGACAAGGAAACAGCCGAGGAAATCAAACAAAATCCCAGGAAAAAGTCTGGGAGATAAAAGAAGAACCAGCTGGGGTAGCCAATGAATACATAAAAAAGTTAACTGCCAAAAAGAAGGTTAATCAGAAAGATCTTCTCCAGGTACTAAAACAGGTGTATGATGAAGACTATATGCCAATGGAAGAAGAAGGAAAGGAAGCAGAGGAAACAGTAGCCAAGGTGGAAGTTCAATCCATCTTCTCCCCAGAAATGATCACTTGTATTGCCAAAGTAAAGGGTTTTTAAAGAGGAGGCATGGAATCGTGTCATGACTCCCTAGACTTCCATCTGTACTTATATCAAAAGATCCCAATGCAATTCAAATCCTGGTCCTCATACATGGCCTCGATGGAAGAACCACAATAAAAACAAAAGCCCTGGTAGACTATGGAGCTACTAACTGCTTTATGGACCAAACATTTGCAAAAAGACACAACCTACCTCTGGAAAGACTTCGACAACCAAGAAATGCCATCAATGCCGACAGAACTAAGAATGCCAGAGGAGAAATACAATATAAAACCACTGTGGAACTAAAAATCTCCAGACAAAAAGAAAAAAGAACGTTTATAATCATAGGATGTGGAAAGACAGATCTTATTCTAGGAATGACTTGGCTAAAAAAGAACAATCCAGACATTAATTGGGCAACTGGAGAACTATCAATTCCCAAAAGAACCCCAGCAAGACAGGAAAATACTGAACCCCAATGATACTTAGTAAAATATCTGTCCTGCAATCTTACCCATCCAAACAAAGAAGTAGTAATCCAATACTGTGGAGATGATGAAGACTTTGAAGAAATTAGGAAAACCACTATATCAATGGAATTAGCAATCAATGAAGAAAAGAAAGAAGTAAAACTCCCACAAAAATTCGAAAAGTATGAAAAGATCTTCTCAGAAGAAGCCACCCATTCAATACCTCCCTCTCGACCCTATGACCACCGGATAGATCTGGAAAACTCCTTTACTCCGAAATGAGCTAAAAACTACCCCGTTAACCCCACAGAAAGTGAAGCCTGCTGAAAATTTTTGGATGAATAGTTAGTGGCAGGAAAGATAAAATCATCAAAATCCCCACAAGCTTCTCCATTTTTCTTCATGGATAAGAAGGACGGAAAACTAAGGCCTTGTCAGGATTATAGATACCTGAACTCCCATACCATCAAAAATGCCTACCCCTTACTGCTTATCTCTGACCTGGTTGACAAGGTAAAGGGATCTAAAATATTCACTAAGATGGACATACGATGGGGATATAACAATGTCCTTATCAGACCAGAAGATCAATGGAAAGCCACCTTCATTACTCCCTTTGGATTGTTTGAACCTACAGTAATGTTTTTTGGACTATGCAACTCTCCCACTACCTTCCAAGCTTTAATGGATGACATCTTTGCTGACTATATTGTGGAAGGATGGCTGATCATCTATATGGATGATCTACTGGTCCATTCTCCATCCCAGGAATTACAGGATGAAAGAACCCAGAAGGTCTTACAAATAATGATGGAACACGAACTATATCTCAAATTGGAAAAATATACATTTGACACAGCAAAAGTGGATTACCTAGGAATGATCCTCTCCGAGGATGAACTATCAATGGACCCCATCAAACTCAAAGCAATAGAAGGATGGCTCCCACCAACAACCATCAAGGAAACTCGATCTTTCCTTGGGTTCTGTAACTTCTACTATAAATTCATCCCCAGATTCTCTGACATTTGTAAACCCCTAGTAAACCTTACCACAAAAAATCAACAATGGCAATGGATCCAGAAGGAAAATGATGCCTTCCTCACCTTAAAGAAACACTTCCTTAGCCGCCCCATATTATCTATCCCCGACTCAAAAAAACCATTCTATGTAATGACAGATGCTTCCCTAGGGGCTACTGGAGGTATTCTCATGCAAAAAGATGGAAATGGTGATCTCCACCCATGTGCCTACCAATCATCTACCCTCTCCCCAGCAGAACGAAACTATGACATTTATGACAAAGAACTTTTGGGAGTCATCCATGCTTTGGAAGACTGGCAACATTATCTACGCAGGACTGAAAACCAAGTAACAATCATAACAGATCACAAAAATCTATTATATTTCAAAGAACCATGAAAACTTACTATGCGACATGCCAGATAGCAACTATTTCTTCAAGACTATGACCTCACCTTCCTACATGTACCAGGAAAAGAGCTGACTCCAGCCAATGCTCTAACCCATAAAGATCTTCCCCCCACTGTCACTGATAATGAAGACCTCCTCCTTCTACCAGACAACCTTTTTGTGCATGGAATAGACCTGGCACTTCAAGAAAAAATCACCCACTCCTCCTCATCCAATCCCTTGGTTCTAAAAGCTCTTCAGCATTTGGAGGACAGCATCACCACCCCTCTTCCCTGCTCCTTCCCAAAAGATTGGACCTTTACCAATGGGAAACTTTACTATCAGAATAGATTGTACATCCCCGAATCCTCTCACCACCCCCTTGTACACTCCCTTCATCACTCCTTAACCGGAGGACATAGCAGCCAGTATAAAACTGTTCAAACCCTCTCTAAAGACTATTGGTGGCTGGGAATGTCCACCTTCGTCTGCCAATATATTGCCAGATGCCCCACTTGCCAATCGAATAAAGTACTCACCCATTCTACAACCCCACCACTTACCCCTATTTCGACCACAGCCACCTGCCCTTTCCAACACATCTCCATGGACCTAATCACCAACCTTCCCCCCAGCAACAGATCTGATAGCATTTTGGTTGTGGTCGACCATGGGCTTACTTGGGGGGCAATTTTCATCCCTATCAACAAGACGGTATCTGTGATGCGATCTATGGGTATAGATCTTAGGCACAAAGGTTCTTGCTACATTCCAGCTGTCACTCAACAGTAGACAGGAGACTGATAGAAGTCCAGGATGGTTATGGTAAGTCTTGCTGCATTCCTCACTTAGGAATGGCAGTTTGAACCAAATATCATGTAGATTAAACGTAGATCTAGTTAAGGATTTTACTGTACATGGGCAGCACTATTTATAGGGAAAGGAAGACTACTATGACCATAAGAAGCGATCGTAGATAAGAGGAAAGGCTGTCTGTAGGGTGAAGGGTTTCTAGAGATAGGCATAGGTGGGGGAAGGAATGATCGCACCAGTGTAAGGGTGCAATCGAAAAGAGAATATTGTCCATAGATAAGGAATAAGATTCATACTGAGGAATTGGATGGGCATGGGTGCGATCACATCCATGCAGCATCGGTGGGCCACTCTGGCACAGGTGCGGTCTCCTCTAAGTGAATGGGTGGAGCTTGGACGTTCCACCACCCTGGGACTGTGTCGCCCAAAGGCTCCTCTCCCCAAGTAGCTCCTTCGGCCTCTCCATTCCAGAACTGGTGTCGCATATCAAGGTTTCCCCCATAGGCGGCAGTGGTGATGTTGGCATTAAGCCAGGGGTGGTCTCCTTCATGGGGGAATGGGGTGGCTCTCTGCAGATATTCCACCTGATGTGTGACATTACCCCATCGATAAGGTCGATGAACCTCATCGATCTCATTCCAATCCATCATCCATCTACTCAGATCTATTCTCTGTGCGCTGGGGGCAGAGATGCTGGGTGTTACGATTGCACTTTTCCAAGCCTTCATCTCCCCTATTTATCAAGTTGCTCTCACGGTCATGTGCTAGTCACATGCTCCTTATGCAATCCTATGCCTATGCCAACGATCACGTGCATGGTCACATGATCTTCACTTCTATTTAACCCCAAGTCTTACTCTAAGCTCTACGGATTGCTAGTCAATCCTTAATACTCAAGACTTAGTATTTTTCCGCTATCGTGGGAAATACTTACCATATTTATCCTTAGAAGGGGGATCCCTCTAACGATCCCAATTATGCCAAATCACAACACGTGTTGTACATGTGTTGTCCTCATTTATGCCTCATGTGTGCAGCATGCTGCCACATCCATTTCACAGAAGCATTGACTGCTTCACACCTCATTGAAGACGCATGTTGAACATGCACAAACCTCAAGTATTTAATTACCGCAGGCTTCTACTTCTGAAGTTCTTATCTATACCTGCTGGTAAACATTATGTTTTCATTTCCTTTTATATTTCATATTCAGGATCTAACCCTATTGGTGGATATGATCCGTCTTATCTATGACTCACCTTGACTCTAGATGGGTACAGGGTATATGCATTGCCTTGCACTGGTGTGCACAGGTTCCATTTGATATTTATTATCAAACCCCTATGATTGGCTGCCA
>JBBPJU010001708.1:0-10570 GCA_038088875.1 Austroboletus festivus | reverse complement strand
CTTCCTTTGGCTCCATGGCCGACAGCTCATCGTCATCCCCGAGCTTGTCCTCTGGAGGCTCGTCCCAGTCCCAGTCCTCCTCCAATGGTACCTCCCCGTCCCCTTCTTCCTCTCCTCCCTCTTCTCCAGTCTCAAACACTAACCAAAGTTCACCACCCCCACCAGCAACCACTTCCGAAACCGTACAATCCACCAGCAGTTCCCCTACTCCAACCACCCAGTCTCCCACTTCAGCATCACCCACTCCTACTACCCAACCAGATTCAACTCCCACCACTTCGTCTGTGGGAGGTGAGTCCGCGACTCCGACGGCAGTAGCTTCGACATCTGCCTTATCTAGTTCTGCCGCTGCATCGACGACCCTCAGTTCATCCACGTTTACTTCCCAGGTGGCGACAACCTTCTTGTACGTTGCGTCTCCCCGAACCCCATTCTCCCTTTGACCTTGCTCCAGTTCGACCAACTCTGCTGGCTCCGTCATCTATCTCACCTCGACCGTTCCTGAAGTCGTCAGTACCACCGTCAGTATCAGCTCAAGTCATACTAGTTCTTCCCACACTGGCGTCATAGTCGGCTCTGTTGTGGGTGGTGTTGCTGGCCTCTCACTCATCGTCCTCCTCCTCCTCTGCATCCGGCGGCGCGTCCACAATGACGAATTTGACGGCAACTTTGATCCTGATCGTGTCGGAGGCCGAGCCGACGGAGGGGAGGGAACGCTCCCGCGTATTGATTATACGGACGAGGTGACGCCGTTCCCACAACAGCCAGACTATGGGAACACCAACGGAAGTATGCGGCAGTACGGTGAAACCCCGTACTTGACCCTCCCTTCATCTCCATCGGGCACGAGCGGACAGCTCACCAACGAGTTTTATGCACAGGGCATAGGCATGGGAAGGAGTATGGACGGGCAGCAACGACCATACATGCAACCCACCGTACTGGCACCAGGCCCATCGTCCGGAAGTTACCCCAGTATTCCCCCAACGAACCTCTACGGATCTGGTCCTGTGGACTGGCATACCCCACGCACGGGAGCGTCCCCACCACCTTCGACAGTGAGTAACAATACCAACTCGACACGGGCGGCCAAGGAGCGCGAGGCAGTAGGACGGGGACAGGGCGCAGGGTTAGGTTTAGCGACACAGCCCGAGACTGGCGAGGGCAGCGGGGATGTTGTCGTACATCAGGACGCGGGAAGGGCGCCAAGCGAGGAACATCCACCGCCCAGGGAAATTCCGCCCTCGTACGACTCGATTCGGCAAGACTAATCGAGAATGGGCCTCGTGTGCACGTCATGTCGTGTCGCGTCAAGTCTTGTCGGATCGGATCGGGTCGAGTTCGAGGTAAGACGAGGGACAAGGACAAAGGATATGACAGAAACGACGATCGTGCCTTGTGTTTTCATGCCAGCTTTTTATTAATTCCGTTGTCCGAGGTGACGGTAACTCTGACTCCTTGGCCTTTGACCTTTTCTCCTTACTTTCTTCGTTGGCTGCATTGACGCACCTCGGTGCTGAGGTGGGCACCTTTGGAAACGTCTTTATTTTTTTGGCAAATGTGCAGACCCTAGCCCACTCCACTCCCGGATTCGACCCAGACGGAAGAAGTAAAAAGTGTACCATGTTACCTATATCGCTTGGACTCGTATTTTTGTTGTTTGTCCCATACATGCCTTCAAGTTTATGTTCACGCCAACTTCACGTTTATATCTTTCCGCTTCTTTCTCCTTGACCTATTATTATCGCCCTCGCGACGCCTTTTTTGATCTTCCACTTCGTGTATCCGATTGAGCGACGTACATCCAATTCTGAATTGTTTTCCTTCTTTTTTTATATCGTACCCTATCCTACAGACGAGTTGATCGACCATACAGCAATATCGCTATTACATTCCCAGAAGAAATGTTTTACAAGTGGACGTGGACTTTCATGATTTCCGTCTTTCACGTCTCCAATCTCTCGTTGGATACGTATGTCTTGGGGTTGGGGTTAAGGCGATCCAACACTAGTGTGAAGTTGATTATGGTCGCAGGGACGGGACTGATGCAAACCCTAACGCCACAGAAACTCAAGTTTTGACCTGAAGGGTGGAATCAGTCAGCCGGCATGGATCAGAACAGGACATCATGGCATCAAGGTATCATGACATCATGGGGTAGGTGGATATCCCAATTTCTTAATCATGATATGAATACGGCTCGCCATCGTTGATAGAGTTAACAAGCAGCAAGGCTAAAGGACCTGTACCCGGATTAATCAACGACAGGGTTCAGCGTAGCAACGTTGGATTCGAACGTGCCACTGTGCAGTCTGACCTGCCAGCTGGCTGATACTGGTGATATATAGGGTATGATAGGATATGACTCTATAATGGCGCCAGAGTGCCATGTGGGCATCCAGGGTGTCGTTGGCAGTGACCCTCAGGGACGTCAGGGTTATGAATCATTCTTACCTTTGTATGTATGAGGCAGCGCTGGAGGCCGTGGGGAGAAAATGGTCGGAAGAAGGGCGGACAGGGGTACAGGGACAACAGGGCTGGGCCTGAGAGGCAAGGGACAACGTACGTGGACTGAACGGGCAATGCGGCAGTGATACATGGCGAGTGACAGTCGACAGCCGACAGCCGACATGTGGGTTTGTTCCCGTCCGTGATGCCGTCTGCTCGTATGACGCCATTGTCGTCGGATCGATCCAGTGAGATGGCGCACCACGCTCTATCCGCGCGTACCTGTCTAAACTGTGTCCTATACATATAGGCGGCGTATTGTGACGAGACGCATCGTACTGAAGAAGCCCGTGTGCGTGTGCTGCGTGCGTGTGCGTTATCCACAGTGGACCAACGTGCGTCGAGGGTCCAGTTGCAACGTGACGATGGTAATGGGTGCTGCGCACATTTTTTCAGAAGACTGGGTCTTCGAGGCTTGCCTATATTGTACGTCTGAATCGAGTCTAGTCGCTCGTCGCTGAGTATCGATGGGCTCCAAACGCACGCGTCGTCTTGCCACTACTTACTGCATGCAAGGGACTCGGATGGGCCCGGGCCTCTCGTCGCGAAGCGTCACCCTTCTTCTTTATATCATTCTTGAGGGTCCTACCTTTGGTGTGATGTGCGGCACAAGTCGACACGTTGGTTCTATGTCCTACTAACTATCAGCAGATTCACCGGGTGAACCAGCTCGGGTCCTTTTTCTCCCGATGCGTTTTTGACGCACGTGATTACTCCAGTAAATGCAGGTATGTAATCACTTCAGACGCCATCCCCGAGCAACTAGAATGAACAAGTATAGACAACGCGGTGCATACATCACGGGCACTTGCCTCGAGATGTTACTTCATAAAAGTCGTTCAAAGGAAACATTGTTGTGCCCCCGATGGGAGTGGCACCGTCGTGTTTTAGTGCTTCCCTATGAACGGCGTTTTATTTTTTTACGCCCAAGTGTTAATGATTGCTTTTGAGCAACATGGTTGTGGCATTGCCACTTTGTGAGCATATGCCAATGTGTATCAAGGCAAGGATCTGTTGTCACTTACAGCGCTCCGATGGGTCGCAAAAAACCCCTGATGTTGGCTAGGTTTTAAGGAGGTTAATACGGAAATTGACCTAGGGAACTTCTCTGCCGAGAGGAAGGGGGATATAACAAGTAAGAGAGGCTTGCTTGTTGTATGCTTAAAGATCTGACTTGGAAGCAATCGCATTACACGGTTTAGGAAAATGTATTAGTCGGAAAAAAAAGACGGCCATCGTAACGCTGCCGTATTATGACAACTTTTATTGGCGTTACCACTGCTTCGTCATGGCCTGATGATGGGTTTTTTGTGCGAAACACCTTCTATATTTAGTAATTAGTTGCGTTAAAATCCATTATAACGCTCTACGATAACATGAACATGCGTCATAATTACTTAGCATTAGGTCACACATTTTTCCTACATAAATCTAGGTTCCAATGCATGTTCGGAAGGGGCCGGAAGGATGTCGATGTCCAAATGGGGGGTTTAGAAATTTCCGACAAAAATAATAGATAGTAGCCGTCAATGAACACGGAATGACACCTCCGTCATCCGTTTATATCTTCAAAACATTGATCTAAAATGCGGAGTTCTGCTGGTCCATGAACCATTATCATGACGAAGAGCTGACTTGCTAGCGAGTCAAGGGAAATAAATATTCAACGCGACGCACTGGCACCTACGTACACATACCCGGGTTGCCGGACTCCCCAACACATTCAAACACATGAAGAACTTTCGCTTCCGCAGTCGTCTGACGCGTTCCGACGGCTTGTGGAACGCGTCAACCCTTTGGTGAAAGAAGATACTTATATATCGTTTCAGGGCTTTAACTTTCAATTTAACATCCAACGGTGACCTTTCTCGATTATCTTGACATGTCTTCCGATGGTACAATTCCGGCGACTCAAAAGGCGTGGATCGTCATGCGCCAAGGTCAACCGCGTGACGCCCTCGAGTTCAAGACAGACGTACCCGTCCCACGGCCCAAACCGGGAGAGGTACTCGTCAAGGTCCACGCGGCAGCGCTCAATCCCGTGTACATACGTCTCTCGTCTTTTCATTTTCGTTCCGAATTGACGTGAAATTCCTTTCTCACGGACAGAGGATGGAAAGTCATGACGTCGTTGCCGAATATGATGTCGAAACGACCGCACCTCCCTGAACATGACCTCTCGGGCATTATCGTTGATGCCAATGGTACATCGTTTTCTAACGGGGATGAAATCATTGGGTATATCGCCGTCGGTATGTCCCG
Organism: Austroboletus festivus; assembly: GCA_038088875.1. NCBI lineage: Eukaryota > Fungi > Basidiomycota > Agaricomycetes > Boletales > Boletaceae > Austroboletus > Austroboletus festivus. The sequence continues at coordinate 5,800 of JBBPJU010001708.1, read as the reverse complement.
CCCTCCATTTTTCCCGTTGGCTTTCACTCTCGTCCCTCTTGCCCAGGTCTCCAGTTCAAGACGCGCCAAGGAGCCCTCGCGCAATACGCCACCCTCCCCGAAGACAACGTCGTACTCAAACCCATCCAACTAAGCTGGGAAGAAGCCGCCGCCCTCCCGCTCGCCGCATCAACGGCTGTCCAGGCACTCCGTCTTGGTGGATATGACCCCCTACGCGCACTTGAAGACCGGCCCGCTCCACAGGAACATGAGTCGATTTTCATCCACGGCGGGTCGACTGCCGTGGGATTCTACGCCATTCAACTCGCCAAGGCACTCTCGCTTCACGTCACCTCCTCCGCCTCGGCGCGCAACGAAGCCTTTGTCCGACAGGTCGGCGCGGACGTGTTTCTCGACTATACCGCTCAACCAATCGCGGAGCAGCTATGTACGAATCCACCGGAAAGAAAGTTTGGGATGGTGTTGGATGCGGCGGGGTCGTTGGATACGGCACTGTACACGCGATCGGGGGCGTATGCAAAGAAGGGGGCGAAGTATGTCACGACGGGGCCGTGGCCAGATGAGTGTGGTATGTTGAGCTTGGTCGGACGGTGGATGGGTGTGCTGTTGAGACCTACGTTTTTGGGTGGGGTACCGACGGCGTGGCGGTAAGACGAAAGTAGTTCTTTGATGTGGTGGACGCTAACGATGCTTACAGACTGGTCCATGTGGTGAATAGAAAGGAAGACACGAAATTGTTATGTACGTTGATTGAACGAGGTGCGTTCTTTTACGGGCTGCCAGTCTTCATTTCTGATGGAAATAGGTGCACTTCGTCCCTACGTGGATTCGACATACGAGTTTGGCGCGGTATTTGATGCTTATGACAAGATAATGAAGGGTCGACCGACGGGCAAGGTGGTTGTCAAGATCGAGTAATGTTCGGACAAATGTAGAGTGTATGCCGGCTTTTTCGAAAGGTGTCACGATTCACTAGTTGTCTTGTCGCCATCAACGTAATACCAGTCTGCACCGGGTAAGCATGTGCTCCAGAAAGAAGATTCCGGATCCAGCAATGTCTGGTTGATCTGTTCTTGATCGTTAATCACACGCGCCGCAATATGGTGTTCCAACTTATTGGGAAGTAATCTAGCACGCCATTGCTCTCGATCAAAGACCCCTCCCGAACTTTCCCCTTCCAATAATTTAATGGCAGTTGACGAGTCTCAGATATGTGAGTGAATATAATGAAAGCAGTATTCACTCTTCAACCGTAGGAAGTCACTTCTGGAAAGTGATGGAGGTCTGGTACAAATACGGTCCGATTTTGCCACATAGAATCACATACGATCAGTGATTGGATACTGTAACAACTCACCAACCTTTAGAACGGTTAGACATGCGTCCGACATTGCTTAGGTGTCGCACCATCAAGGGTCTAACCGACGGTGGGAGGATACCTTGGCGGGGGCAATGTCCGACACATCGTCTGGGTGAAATAGGGCGATAAGCCGGGGAGGGAAAAAATAGCCACCTCAAAAATGTTAGAATTTTGTAACCAGACGTTGCGGGATATATGCTCTGTACTCGTTGGAGTTCAACAGTATTGTTTTTATCGCGTTGCGCTGTCTCGTTGAGGTGTCAAGTACAAGTGGAAGAAACGGCGCAATCTTTTTTTTTGCCGCTACGCCAGGTCACGTGAAATAGACAGTGTGATTGCTGACTCTAGATTCTAATCATTAGCATTACTCAGCGAAACTCGACGGGTACGGGAAAACTGGCCAATTGAGTACCGTATCGGTCGGCGTGTCGACATCGTTCCAATAAAATTCCGCAAGCGCCTTTGCGATTCCCCTATCGATGGTTTCCTGTGCGTTATTTCTGCTATAAAGATGCTCAAGAGGACAGGAATAATTCACTAACACACAAGCAGATAGTATGGAGCGGTAAACCCCCAAAGATTCCTGCGATATTCAAGTAACCGACATACGTGATATACGTAAGAGACGGCCGAGTACGCGATTCACATTGAACCGATCAATGTTTACGCAAGAAGGCAACTTTGGCGGTGCGGTACACAATACTTAAACTAAATAAATATGCCGCATGGCCTTGGTAATTTCGCCTCATTTTCTCTCTCACGTTCCTCCATTCCTTATCATGTCCTCCTCGGCTGTCGAACAAAGTCATCCGCCGCAAAAGGCTGCCCCAGGTGCTTCATGGAAGGACAAGGAACAGCAGGTCCTACCAAAGAATAACCTTGCAATAGTTTTTCCAGGTCTCATGTGTTGCACCTTTCTCTCGGCACTCGATCAGGTATCCTTTACTGAACTCGCATTGTCATTTGTCTTGCCTGACGTGACCTACAGACGATCGTTGCTACTGCTTTACCTACCATCGTGTCTGAGTTAGGTGGGGGCAAGAATTACAGTTGGGTTGGAAGGTATATATTGTCACAACGACCACGAACGTGATGTCTAACCCAAAACCTCAGCGCGTATATGCTGTCTTCCGCAACCTTGGGACCTCATTACGGAAAGTTTGCAAACATTCTAGGTTTAGTAACACCCCATCAGTCCTGTCTCGTGCCAGTGCATTGATGTTAATCGCACCAGGTCGAAAGACGGTATTGTTCTCGTGCATTGCCATGTTTTTAGTTCGTATCTCATGTCGCTCGCGAAGGTTTCCCAAGTGTAACACCCTATCCCTGAATATAGTTTGGATCGGCTTTGTGTGGTGCTTCCCAGAGCATGACATGGCTCATAGTTTGCCGTGCCTTACAAGGAATAGGTGGTGGTGGGATGAACCAGCTGGTTCAAATTACGATATCAGACATCGTAACCCTCAAGGAGTAAGTTTCATGTTCTCGACTCCAAAGTCTCTTACATCCCACAGCCGAGGGAAATATGGAGGGGCTATCTCTGCGACTTGGGGTATTGCTAGGTAAGTCCTTTTTTTTTACAGCACACGAAGCAATTCTTAATTCGCATAGCGTCCTTGGACCACTCGTGGGCGGGGTGAGTCCACTGCGATCTAAGCATCCTTTAAAATTTATAACCATGTTTAGGCACTAACGGAACATGTTTCTTGGAGATGGTATGTTGTCTGATGGATAGTAGGGATGTTCCTGACTATCGCTCAAAGGTGCTTCTGGATAAACCTGTCAGTGCCTCTTTTCAAATGCAAGATGTTCTTTTGACCCCTTCGATAGCCCTACCGCCGGCGTAGCGGGGGCTATTCTATTCTTCTTCTTAAACTTAAATCCGCATCAAGGAAGAACACTCCGCGATCACGTCAAAGAGTTTGATTTTATCGGCTTTATAACTCTCCTCGCTGGTGTGACATCCCTCTTGATAGGGTTCAACTCGAGCGAAACCTCTTGTAAGATAAAATATCAAGTATGACATTGCCGAGGGACTGATTGGTTTGTAGGGAAAAGCGCAGAAACTATTTCTCTCCTTGTCGTTGGAGGTGTTTTGCTCGTGGTTTGCGGGATCAATGAGATGTACACCAAACGATCTGCAATCATCCCACCCCGGTTATTCAAGGTCTGTTGTTGCCATCGCGTTTTGCTCAGTTCTGACTTGAATATTAGACGCGTACGACGGGCTTCATTTTAATTTCTGTGTTCTTGCATGGTGTGATGTTCTTCACGTGTATGTCGACTTATACTCGATCGTCTTTGATCCATTATTTATTCCCCGATTGTTAGCCGCATAGTATGTCTTTCCCAATTTGTGAGCTGATCTATGTGCTGAATATTGGCAGTTATATGCCCATGTACTTTCAAGGCATGTATAACATGTTTGCTTGGCGACAATACTTAAACAATCCTATAGTTCTTGGCGCTTCTCCAACGCGATCCGGAGTCAAGTGAGTTGAGATCTCGCCGTCCAGCTATGTGGAGTTTCTAAGCTATCACAACAGGCTGCTTCCCTATTCCCTGGCCAGCTCCTTGATGTCCTTCCTTTCAGGCAGACTCCTAGCACGCACAGGGTCATATCGTCCGATCATGTGGTTCGCTTGGACTATTATGACCGTTGGTTGGGGCCTCATGACCATGTTGGACAATACATCCAGCCTGTAAGCGCTACCCACCTTGGTCTGCGCACTTCTACTTGGCTAATTCTCGTAGTGCTGTCCAGGAAATATTCCCCATGATTACAGGCTTTGGAATTGGTTGCTTGTTCCAGGCGAGTAACATCACCCAGTTCACAACCTTGCTGAGTGATCGTGTGTAGATACCACTCATCGCACTCCAAGCTGCGATGCCTCTCAAGGACATGGCCACGAGTACAGCGACACTTCTCTTCCTGCGGTATGTGATGGCGAATCCATCTAGCAGATCCGTACTCACATAATCTCTAGCACAACGGGTTGTACGGTTGGAATTACGATCGGAGAAACGATCATCTCGAGTACTCTCCAACAAAGATTGAGAGCGATCCCAGGCATCACCATCGGTACTTCCCCGTCTTCCATCAACGACAACATCAAGAAAATTGCGTCGATCCCTGTAGGATGACTGATGACTTGATATCCGTCACATGCTTCTCTGACTTGTCTCTATCTCATAGGATGCCGCGTTGAAAGCGCAAGTGCAGCATGCGTACACAAAGTCTATTAGCACAATCTGGCGCATGAATGCGCCCGTTTCGGCGTTTGGTCTCATCCTCGTCCTCTTTCTTCGTGCGTATACGTTGAACCGCAAAGTGATTCGCGAGGGTAAGGAGAAGACGAGTGATCCTGAAAAGGCGGTGGTGGATGATGGTGGCGATGAAGTGGATTCTCCAGAGACCGAGAAGGCAGATATCCAAGCTGATGCCTCGGACCATAAGTCTTCTGGTCTTGAGCCCGAGGAGAAGGCTGCGCGAGAAAAGACCGGGGCATGAACGTGCCGCCGTACCAATCGGAGTATACCGGCAAATAAACTATTGAGCGATTCATTACTAAACTCTATAGACGCCTGAGTTGTCTGTGGCATCTACTCCGATGAATTGTACGAGTTAGAAGGTGATGATGGTGATAGATAAGACGAACAATACTATTAAATATCACTCGCTTTTAATCGCGGGTGAATTTGACACATGGTTCCATGGAATAAAGTGATCATGTCCTTGATAACTGTGCATTCAACTTCCCGCAGGAAGCGTCAAGTGTTACAACAAAGCCACGGACCCCAGGGTTTCCCTCAGCGCAGTAGTAGTCCTGGACGGCTTGTTTCCCGCAAGTTCAACTCGAAGATGCTGTGGCTCAATGGTCGGTTGGTCAGAGCGATGGCCATTTCTGCTTCGAGAACCAGCTTGGCGAATCCCTATTGTTGTCATGCAATGATTCCTTATCAAGTCATGGGATCATATGGAACACGCTGGTTTTGATGAACAAACAAGCCAAGCGGGAGGAAAGGGGAAAATAAAATAATAATGAGTAGGAAGGACAACGATGGTTCTACGCGACGTCATACATATCTATCCCTGATATTCATTAGGTCAGTCAAAGGGTGAAGCGAACGGCAGAGATTTACCTTTGGGGCTAATTGGAGGCGGTCTCGAAGTTACAAGAGTACCAGCACAATGCTGCCTCTCGTGCGTGAATATCTATGATGCAATGGGGAACACTCGGACTAGGTGAACGTATGTCTAGTAGTACCAAGCGCCTGCATCTGGTTGACGAGGAGCCCAACATGGCAATCACCGAATATTGAGTCACCTGACTCAAAGAGCTATGGCTTGTAGCCTCGCTAGATACTTGAATGGCCCTTTGAAATCAAAGTGATGATGCACTCACCAACTTTCCGTGCGGACCACCACCAACAGGTGCA
>JBBPJU010001707.1:0-10572 GCA_038088875.1 Austroboletus festivus | reverse complement strand
CCCTGAACTCGCTGGACAATTATCGTCCACTCTTGTCATCTCCAGAGCGCCTACTCCTCCCAGCCCCACTCCACAACTGCAAACAGGACAAATCTTCTTCCCTCCCCTCGTATGCCCTATATTGCCTACACCAAAAACCATGTCTTCCACAAAACCTACTGAACTCCATCTTGGAACTCCTGAAGATTACGACGGAACCCCGGTCAAAGCTCTACCTTGGTTAAGGACAGTTCAACTCTACCTAGCCATAAATGAAGACCTTTACAACACAGATGTCAAAAAGATTGCCTATGCACTGTCCTACATGAAGAAAGGAACAGCCCTTACATGGGCTGCAATGTTTAGAGAAACCAAGTTAACTGGGGGTAACTTTACTCTTGGACCCTGGATGACTTTCGAAATATCCTTCAAGGATAGCTTCGATAACAAGAATGCTAAAGGAGAAGCATTAGCCTGGCTGGCTAAAACAAGAATCTATGAAAATCGTTCTGGAGGGTATAACCCAACTCTTCAGAATTATATTGCTAACTTCAAAAACAAAGTCGCTATTTCTGGAGTAAGCAATGACGATGTCCTTATCAACTATTTTTCTTCAGGAATCCCTGTCTCCCTGATGCGACGCATCCATACCATGGAAAATGTACCAACCACTATTGAAAGCTGGTACACCAAAGCAGCTCACTTTGCCACTGTCGAAGAAAGAGCCCTAGAAATCACGAACCGACACAAGAAAGGTAACACCACCTTTACTCCAACATTCACCCCTAGCACCACAAAAGACCCTAATGCCATGGATGTTGATACCATCATGATGCCGAAGAAATTAACAGAAAAAGAGCGAGAAAAATGCTGAAAGGAAGGACGATGCTTCAAGTGTCACCAAAAAGGACATATGACAAAAGACTGTAAGGTCAAGTTTGAAAGAAAACCCCCTGCAGTACCACCCAAAGATATCAAGGTTGTCGAATCAGGGATAGAGGAAGAAGAACAAGTTGTGGGCAGAGTGGTGATGGATTTTTAGACAGGAGGACAAAAGCAATGCATGTACCTCCTTTATCTTGACCATGTACTAGCATTAGAGCTATGTGAATCCCGATTCAACTCCTTCTCGCATCAGACATGGTCAAAGCCATTGCTACCTCTGCCCTGGTAGACTCAGGAGCTCAAATCTCTTGCATAGACTGGGACTTTGTCCAAAAACATCACCTCCCTCGACATCAACTCTCCTCTCCCATTACTATACGCAATGCCGATGCCTCCCTAAACAAAGGAGGATCAATCAAATTTGCCACCACTCTCTTTGTCAATGTCAATGGACTCCTCTGACAAACAACCTTCCATATAATGAATTGCAGAAAAGAAAATATTATACTCAGACTTCTGTGGTTAACAGAAACCAATCCTATGATCAATTGGAAGAGAAGAACTCTTCAAGTCGACCAAGAAACAGATCAATCAGCTGAATTCATAGCCCTTCATGAACAAAAGAAATAGGAGAAAGAAGGGCTCTATGATAAATGAAGATACCAAATACCATCTCCAAAGCAAGTCTCTGTAGATGCCTTAGCTGATGAACATCTCTTTGCATACCTAAATCAAACTGAAGATGATATCATATGTGCTCAGATTGCTTTGGGAAGGGATATGTCACATTTGAAACCTCTCCGATCACTATCCAGAACTATCCTCGCCAATTGATGATTCATTCCTAACCCTTTCCTAACCTGTGGAACCCTGATAACCTCCACCCAACTAGCTATCGATAATAAGAAAAAGGAGGTGGTCTTACCAGATGCTTACTCCACATATAAAGATATCTTCGCTGATGAAGATACTCCACTTCCCCCAAACCGAGATTGTGATCACGAAATTAACCTTGCCGAAGATTTCGTTCCCAAAATTGGGAAATTATATCCCCTTACTATAGATGAACGAAAAGCCCAAGACGAGTTCCTAGATGAAAATTTGAAGTCAGGAAAAATTCATCCTTCCTCTTCCCCAACCTCCTGGATAAGTTGAAAGACACCAAGATCTTCACCAAATTTGATGTTTGCTGGGGGTACAACAACATCCACATCAAAGAAGGGCATCAATGGAAAGCTGCCTTCATCACACATAGAGGACTTTTCGAACCAGTTGTCATGCCCTTTGGACCAAAGAATGCCCTGGCAACATTTTAACAATTTATGAACAAAGAATTTCGAGATCTCATTGCTTCAAGAAAAATCGTCATCTATATGGATGATATTCTCATCTTCTCTAGGAATCAACAAGATCACAATGAAACTACCCAACAAGTCCTACAACAAATGTGAGAACTAAATCTTCATCTACGACTACAAAAGTGTCTCTTCAATGTTTCAGAAGTTGATTATCTAGGAATGATTGTCAAGCCAGGCTCCCTCGCGATGGACCCTGTTGAACTTGATGGAATCGCCTCTTGGCCAACACCAGCTAAAGTCAAAGATGTCCACTCCTTTTTAGGTTTCACTAATTTCTATTGCTGATTTATTCCCCACTATTCAGACATAGCTCGACCCCTCCTTAACCTCACAAAAAAGGATCAACAATGGAACTGGTCCCTGGCATGTAATGATGCATTCACAGAGTTGAAAGAACTCTTTCTTTCCCAACCAGTTCTCCAATTTCCAAATACTTCTAACCCCTTTGCCATTGCCACTGATGCCTCTAAATACGCCACAAGAGGAATCCTACTTCAAACTGATATCAATGGAGAATGGCACCCTTGCTCATACCTCTCTTAGACGTTCTCACCCACTGAATGAAATTATGATATTTATGACCAAGAACTTCTTGCAGTCATCCAAGCCCTCAAAGCCTGGAGACACTATCTACTCGGTTCCTCATACCCCATTCAAGTATTCACTGACCACAAAAATCTTTTATATTTTAAACAGCCTCAGAACCTTAATCGCTGCCAAGCTCGCTGGCTTCTGGACCTTGCAGACTATGATTTGAAAATGATCCATGTCCCTGGATCTCTTCTTTCAGGACCAGATGCATTATCCCGATGCCCTGATAAATGCCCTGATGATTCCTCAGATAATTCCACTGTCACCTTACTTCCCCCATCCCTTTTCGTCAACATCATTGACTCAGCCTTACATTCTAGTATCACTTCCCTCTCCTCATCTGACCCTTTAGTTCAATGCACCCTCTCACATCTCTCCGACACACCCTCCACCCTTTGCAATTGTCTCACCGACTGGAAATATGAAGATAACATTCTGACATATCAAAATCATATTTATATTCCACCTTCGCTCCAACATAACATAGTCTCCCGATGCCATGACCACCCTTCTGCTGGACATCCTGGTTTCCTTAAAACCCATCAACTGGTTTCGACTGACTTCTGGTGGCCAGGCCTCATGTCCTTTGTCCACCAATACATAACTGGTTGTGCCATTTGCCAGGCCAACAAGTCCAACACACACCCGACTACCCCACCTCTTCTCCCCATTAAATCCTCTTGTACATGCCCATTCCAACAGATTTCCTGTGACCTCATTACCGACCTCCCCTTGTCAGTTGGATTTGATTCCCTTTTGGTTGTGGTCAACCATGGGCTTACAAAGGGGGTAATTCTCTGTCCAACAATGAAAACAGTCACTGCAGAAGGGATAGCTAACCTTTTCTTCCACAAAGTGTATAAAAGGTTTGGATTGTACAACAAAATCATCTCTGACAGAGGACCACAATTTGCATCCTCCTTTGCCAAAGAGCTAGGAAAATTACTGAAATACGACCTCGCCTTATCTACTGCTTATCACCCACAGACAGATGGCGAAACAAAGAGGGTTAATCAAGAAATAGAAACCTATCTCCGTATCATTTGTGGTAACTACCCCTCAGATTGGACTGAACACATTTCTACCACTGAATTCACTCACAATTGTCATCCCCACTCTGTCACAGGCAAATCCCCATTCTATTTGATAATGGGCTATGAACCCCTAGCTCTCCTGGCTGTTCTCCCTAGTAGCAAAATTCCCGCTGTAGAAGAAAGAATCAAGAGGCTTCTTACAGCCCGAGATGAAGCCATCGCAGCCCATGAGTTAGCCAGACAAACCATGGCCGCATGTTCAAGAAAGTCTTTTATGCCATTTGCTAAAGGAGATAAAGTTTGGTTAGAAGCCCGCAATTTGAAAAGGAACATAGATAACCCAAAGTTTGCGCCCAAGAGAGAAGGACCTTTTACCATTATCCAGGTGCTATCCCCTATCTCCTACCGCCTATGTCTCCCCAGTACCTGGAAGATACACCCCGTTTTCCACACCTCCCTTCTCACCCCTTATCACGAGAATGCCACATACGGAAAGAACTTCCCTAGACCACCCCTGGAGTTAATAGAAGGAGAAGAAGAATATGAAATTGAGAAAATTATACATCATCATGGAACTCCATCCAACCACTCCTATCTAATCTGATGGAAAGGATATTCGGCCGAAGAAGATTCATGGGTCCCTGAGTGGGATATGAAAAATGCAAAGTCCGCCCTAGCTGAATATAAAAACCGTCGTTCTTCCTCTTTGTCCCTTTAGCTTCTACTCCCATTAACACTACCACTTTTCAGAAACTTTTACTTTCGAAATGTCTTCCATCTCTTCCGTCTCTTCTTTCATTGACACCCTGGCCTTGACTCCTACCCGTCCCATTACCCCTCTCATTACCCTCGAAGCCATCAATACTGCTGCAGACACTTTGACTACTAGTATGCTCCCTCCTGGCGTACCCTACCCTCCTATGCATGCCGACCCTATGACTGAGTCTCTCCTTGAAAATGCCTGCTAGGAACAGGTCTATACTGAGATTCTTCACCACCCAGGACATGCCCTAGCCATTAATGATGTCCTTCACCCCCACTCGGCACTTCATAATCTTTTCCTGGCCCATTTAGGATGTGGAACCTTAGAAACGATGAGTCGTGTTATGATATCTAATGCTCACCTCGCCTTGTACTCATCCAAGTTATGATGAGTTAGCAAGGATATTCAAACCCTCATTGAAGATGCTATGCATCAGCTTGATATGACTCATTTACTGGAACGAATCAACAAGGTAGCCAAGGAAAAAGGAGAATGCTCTGCTGCCTACTGGGCGGCCACCACCCCTTCAGCCTCCTCCTCTCCTTTGGATCCTTAGGAACAGGCTCTCCTAGACCATGTAGAAGCGTGGTGGTCTGGAGGTGATAATACCCTCCCCTTATCTCCATGACACCCATATTATCATGAAGCTTGTTTCTCCTGCCATTGACTTGGACATATTTACATTAAATGTCCATTCTACCAGTGTTCACATTGCCTTAAATGGTGACCAGGACATACTATGCATTAATGTCCTCTCTGTTGACAAACGCCATCTCAGTTGTCATCATCATCCGCCTCATCTGCTTCTTATCGTGCCACTATGCATTTTGCCCTTCCTGTTCCACCTCCTCCGGGCATTCCTTTCCCTCGCCGAAGTATGGGATGCAGTCATCCTAGAAGATCTCCTCCTCACCCTTGTTCTCCCAGCCCTCAGTCAGAGGGATCCCTCATCAATATGTACGATCCTGTTGCAGAATCCAACATGACAGGAGACATATGCGACATTTAGACAGAGACTAAACTGGCTGCTGTGTGCCAGCTCCTCTAAAAAGGTTCTCTTGCAGTAGCTTCGAGTGTACAAAGGGGGTAATGTTATGATTTCTTTCTTCTACGTGTCTTATACCTTTACCTTGTACTTGACTCTAGCCTTTCATTTCTACTAGGATAATCCTAATGGAATAAGTCCAATTCGTATTCAGGCTAAGTCATACATCCTTATTCATGCTTATTCATTACTACTTCATAATCGGCCCAATTACTCAACAGTTACCTGTCATCATGAGTTATTCTCTTATCTTCTGACTCATCGATTATTCTTTGATGTTCCATTGCATTCTATATGACTCATTCATGGACAGCTTCGTTTCCATTCAAGGCAGTATTCCCACACTGCCTCTCATTCCTCTACACTATATAAGACTGTCTAGATGCTGCCATATACTCTAGTCTAGTTCTCCCTTATACATTCACATTCTCTGTGATTGTCCCCTGTCAGACTCCTGAGTGTTCTCTTCCACTCAGTCTCCCTGACCCTAGTCTTCATCCTACTCTGAGTGGATGCTATCTTCATGAACTTCACAAGTATTCACTAGACAATACTCTTCAGAACCCTCGACCCTAAGGGCTATGCTTGGACCTACCCAGCATAAGCATAACAGGCATCGGCTGGGCCCATTTGTGTTCCTGAGAGGTGGTGGAACACCAGATCATATTCCTATAGGAATAATTGCCATCGTGCATGCTGTCTGGAGAGTTTACATGCTTCCTTGAAGTATAGGAGGTTTTTGTGGTCTGTTAGGAGAGTCACTGGGTGGTTGGTTCCAGTTAGGTAGTGCCTCCAGTCGTCTAGCGCGTGTATTACTCCCAGGAGTTCCTTATCATAGATGTCGTAATTTCGTTCCACAGGTGATAGGGTACTGGATCTGTAGGCACATGGATGGAGGTCCCCATTAGAATCTTTTTGCATTAATACCCCCCCGGTCCCCACTAGTGAAGCATCAGTCATGACATAGAATGGTTTGCTCGGGTCTGGAATGGAGAGTATGGGTTTTTCTAGGAATTGTTGCTGTAATTCTCGGAAGGCTTTCTCCTCAGTGGGGCCCCATGACCATTTCTTTTCTTTTTTTGTTAATTCGATAAGGGGTCTTGCTTTGGTGGAGAATCCGTTAATGAATTTTCGGTAAAAGTTGCAGAACCTCAGAAAGGAGCACACTCCTTTTATGGTAGAAGGGGGGTTTCATTCCTTGATTGCTTGGAGTTTGACAGGGTCCATCTCTGTCCTTCCTTCAGAAATGACCATTCCTAGATATTCGGTGCTTTTTGTATCAAAAGAGTACTTTTCCAGTTTAAGGTAGAGTTTGTGTTCCATCATTCTTTCCAAGACCTTCTTGGTTCTTTCATTGTGGGTTTGTTGATTGGGGGAGCGGATAAGGAGGTCGTCCATGTATATGATCAGCCACCCTTCGGCTAGGTAATCAGCAAAGATGTCATCCATCAGCACTTGGAAAGTGGCTGGGGAGTTGCAGAGTCTGAAGAACATTACTGTTGGTTCGAATAATCCCATTGGTGTGATGAAGGTGGCCTTCCACCTGTCCTCGGGCACTATACAATGTTGTTGTACCCCCATCATACATCCATTTTAGTAAAGATTTTAGATCCCCTTAATTTGTCGATTAGATCTCCAATGAGGGGTAACAGGTAAGCGTTTTTGACTGTGTGTTCATTCAGGTACCGGTAGTCTTGGCAGGGTCGGAGTTTTCCATCCTTCTTATCCACGAAGAAGAAAGGGGATGCTTGGGAAGATTTGGACTTTTGGATCTTTCTGTTCTTGAGATGTTCTTCGACCAATTTTCTGCATGCTTCCATTTATTCTGGGTTTAATGGATAGTTCTTGGCTTGTTGGGGTGTGAAGGAGGGGAGGAGATCAATATGATGGTCGTAACTTCTCTTTGGAGGAAGTGTGGTGGTGGCTTCTTCCGAGAATACTTGTTGATACTGCCGGAATTTTTCTGGTAACACTATTTCTGGTTTTTGCTCCTTTCGGGTGAGGTCCATTGAGATAGTGAGTTTATGGATCTCTTCCTGGTCGGTGCAGCACTGGATGAGTACTTCCTTGTTTGGTTCTTCTGCCAGATTGGTGGTGAGATATTTGACCAAGTATCTTTGTTCCTCTGGGCATGCCCCTCTTTTTCCTCCTTTCAGTTCATAGTGAACCCAATCAATTATTGAGTTATGTTGGGTTAGCCAACTCATTCCCAGAATCATATCTGTTTTTCTGCTTTTGATTACTAAGAAGTCCCTGGTTTCCCTTCTTCCTCCTATGGAAGTGGTGATGGTGGCTTTGTGGGTGATGTCTCCTCCAGTATTGGATGTTCCATCCGCATTGACAGCAATCCTTCGTAGTTTGAGTCTGGTAAGGGGAAGTCGTTGATATGGAACATGGGACGTGAAGTCCGAGACGCTCGGCGATTAGCTGATCAAAGGCTCCTATCGCAGGTCCATAGCGGAGACAAACGGCTAGGACGGATAAGCGGGTGGCAGCGGCCTCGTGGTAGAGAATGAGACAGTAGTTCAGGGTCTGCCTGAATAGAACTCTCTCGAGCAAGGGGAATCCGTCCACCTTGCAAGGTACAGCGTAAACGCTTCACGTAAGGTCGCGTAGAATTTAGCTAGAGAGCTAACTATAATACAAGGGCGCTTATATACGTAAATATCTGGGGATGGGAAGGTACTCCTAAATTGGACGCCGAGTCCGATCAGGAGTAGGTCCACTTCCCAATTGGAAGTGGAGAATGGAAAGCGTCCATATCAAGAGGAACAATAACCGATCTTGCACTGCCTAGGGAAAAGATGAAGGGCAGTGCAAGGAACCGACTTCTAATTGAGGAGAAGGTTCAAACTCTATCTCTAAAGCAGATATATCAAACTCGGCGGAGTAAAGGAAGAGATAACATCGCCTCTCAGATGCTGTGTGGAGTAGGTATGGGCAAGGCGATGACTTGCCATAACAGAGAGTGAGAGAATATACCCTAGTCGAGATAGGAGAAGGGCCTGTCAGGGGCGAACTCTAAGTAAGAAAGGGGAAGGCGTAAGAAAGGGAGAGGAAAGAAGAAAGACAGGAGGGGAGCCTCCTCATAGGAAAGGGAATGGGCGTTCAGCCTGTCGGAGGAATTCCGCTACCTCCTCGGCGTCCCAGGCAAACCACTCGGGGTTCTCTGGTGGAACGTTCTCCTGGTTCTCCGGTAGTGGAGGGGAAGCGTTCCAGATATCCAGTGATTCCCCCCACACTAGCCCGCTAGCGAAGTCGTCGTCCACCTCCATCGGCTGCTATGTAGGGAAAAAAGAAAAGGACGGCGCGTCCAACTCCTCCAGGTATGGAGTTGGGGGCCTCACCCATCGTTCCGTAACAGTCATAATTTCTGGGCTATTGGTTCATTGATGAAGCAGTTGGTTGCTCCACTATCGACCAGGGCTTTTAGTTCAGTGGTTCCTGGAAGTATTTGAATGGGGATTGTGATTGACTTTTGTTCTAGTGATTATACATTCCAGGTCTTAGGAGAGTTACACACTGATTGAGCTCTCCTGACTAAAAACCCTTGGCTTGTTCTACCTGGTTCCTGAGTTCCTCAGTGCTTATTTTAGCAACTGTTTCCTCCTCTTCTTCTCCTTGGTAGACCAGTTCTTCATATACTTCTTTGAGGATCTTGATGACATCTTCTTCTTTTATGTCTTTGTCTCCGAGAATCTTAATGTAGTCAGTGATAGCTGATGATGCTGGGGTAGCAGAGATTTCCTTAGTCTGTTCCCTCTTTTGGAACTTAGTGTGGGAAGATGTTCCTAGTCACAGATGGTTCCTGGTAGAGCACCCTACTTTGTGACAGATGAAGCAGCGATTTTCCTTTACGTGTTTAGTGCAATTGAATGGAGATAGTTTGATGACGTCAACATCCATTGCGTTAGGGTCTTGTGCTTCAGCCTTGTATTGATTCCCTTTCAGGTCTCAAACTCTTTCGATCTGTCTCATTTGCCTATGAGTGGCTTTGATCTACTCTTTAAGGGTTTCTGGCTCTTTTATGGCTATGACTTTTTCCGCGATCAATGGATTGAGGCCTCTGACAAACCATTCTATCTGTGACGCGATCTACGGGTATAGATCCAAGACACATAGATTTTCCTGAGTTCGAGCTGTCACTCAACAGTAGACAGGAGACTGGTAGAAGTCTGGGATGGTTAAGGTAAGTCTTATCAGTGACCTTCTCCTCAGGAGTGACCGTTTGAACCAAATACCATGTAGATTAAATGTAGATCTAGTTAGGGAATACAAGTACATAGGCAGCTCTATTTATAGGGATAGGGGAAACTACTATGGCCATAAAGAGTGACCACAGGAAGGGAGAAAGCTGTCCGTAGGGCGTAGGGTTACAGGAGATAAGCATAGGTGGGGGAAGTAGAGATCGCACCAGTGTAAGGGTGCGATCAAAAAGAAACTAGAGTTCAAAGATAAGAAGAGAGTTCATACTGAGACAATGGGAAGGGCATGGATGCGATCACATCCATGCGGCATCTGTGGGCCACTCAGGCACGGGAGCGGTCTCCTCTAGGTGGATCGGTGGTGCTTGGACATTCCACCATCCTGGGACCACATCGCCCAAGGGCTCCTCTCCCCAGGTAGCTCCCTTGGCTTCTCCGAACCAGAACTGATGGCGCATGTTGAGGTTTCCCCCATAGGCGGCATTGGTGATGTTGGCGTTGAGCCAGGGATGATCCCCTTCATGAGGAAAAGGGGTGGCTCTCTGTGGGTACTCCACCTGGTGCGTGACATTACCCCGTCGGTAGGGTCGATGGACCTCATTGACATCATCCCAATCCATCATCCACCTAGTCAGATCTATTCTCCGTGTGCTCGGGGCAGAGATGTTGGGGGTGCCCGGGAACATCCTGTCGGCAGTAGGGACAGGTGTAG
>JBBPJU010001706.1:0-10572 GCA_038088875.1 Austroboletus festivus | reverse complement strand
ATCCTCTCGCGACTACGGCCCCACATTCATGAATTTGTGTCCGCATGCATGTCGTATGTCCCCTATTTTTCCTACGTGCCCTACACGCAGGGGGCGTTGCAGCTAGATTCGGGGTCGCGTGGACATGCTACGGTCGTGCAAATGCCACATAAAGACAAATGCCATCCATCGGAAACGTTTATGTTTCTGTCTGCCCTCACGACACATATAACCTGCCAACCCGCGCTTACGCAAGCGTCACTGGCACCGCTTTTGCTTCCGCGATTGTCGAAAGAATGGGAGGCATGGGTAGACAGAGTGGATGAGATTGTCAACCGAGAGGGGGGCATGTTTGGTGGTGAGACGGTGAGAGGATGGGAGAAGGCGCTGGACGAATTTGCGGAGATGAGAGGGCCGGAGGGTTGGGGAGTGATGAGGGAAGTGAGGGATCGGTGGGTAGGCAAGGTTGGGTGGTTAGTTGGACGGAACGCGGTGCAGCCGATGGACGAGGAGGTTTGATGTACGCAGCATGTACTACGGACTTGACTCTTGTACACTTGACTAACTAATAACGACGTTGATAATAACCACTTGTCGACCCATTTGCATGCATGCCTTCCCCATCCTCCATACTTGAGAGCGCCGCAGCCCTCGCCTGGCCTTGTCGTGCTCGCCCACTCGACACGCCGTCTTTCTCCTCGGCTTTCCATTTTCACCTCAAGTCTAGCAACCGTCGCATCAATCCCCCTTCGAATATGTCTCGGTCATCCGCACCAGTCGGTGTTAAACTGAAGGCGCTCTCTCCGCACGACCTTGGCCGACGAGATCCAAAACACTCCCTCTCCCAACACCCACTCGCAGTCGGCACTCCCTCTAATTCCTTGTCAGCCTCCGCAATTCCCCTTCCTACCTCCCCAAAATCTCTCTACCGGAATCTCCTCTCTATCCTGTCCAGTCCGCCATTCTCTCTACGTCAAGTAATCGACTATTATTTTGATTGGCCCAAAACATTACACTCCACCAAGTCGTTTAATCTCCTCATCAGCTTCGCCCTGCGCCACGCGTCTTTCGCATCAGTCCGCCGTCTATTCGGCACCATGCGAGCAGAATCCATCCCGGAAAACTTGGAAACTTGGAAATTGCACGTCCGATGGCTTGTCAGAGCGGGGAAATGGGACGATGCCTGGAAATTTGTCTTGGAAATATCATCAGGGCACCAGAACGTGACTTCGAATTTACCCACCAACCCGATTCCCCTCCCCTTGTGGCTAGAACTCCTTGGTCCGCAGAAGCGAGGTGCGCTGCGACATTGGGTCCTCACGAACCACAATCCTACCATGGAGGCCGGTTCGCGAGCAACCCGCAACACGTGCTCAGAACTTGACCTGGACTCTCGTCTGAACGCCGATATGGAGGATGCTGAATATTCAAGACCACGTTTTCGAAAGCGACTTGTGCCACGCTCGTGCCAGAGGTTGCCCGCCGCAGAACTGTCGCGATACCGAGCGCTCATCCGCTTTTCGCCTTTACTCGCCGCCGACCAAGTCCAGATCTTGCCGAGAACCATTTTCATTGTCACGCAAAAAATGCACCAGGTAGGGCAGCGAAACTTGGCACTCTCTACAGCTCTATCGTACTTGAAATCCCTTCCTCTCCATCTCAGACGGTGCGATCGGCGCAGAGTTCTCGATCTCGTCAACTTTCATATCTCCGCGGTTGCCCGGAGTGGAAAGCCAGGCTTGAAACAGCACTTTACACAGCGTCGTATTCTTTGGAAATTCTTGCAGGCTCGCCCGGATTTGAATCCTTCGTCCACAACCTTGTCTCTACTTCTCGGACCCCTGCGCGGTTGCCGTCGTAGTGGTACTCTTGCTTTGCAGTGCTTGCGTCTCTTTGAGAAGAAGTGGGGTTCCCGCGTTCAATCCAGGTTGGTCCGACGGTGTGTTGCAAAGCTCGCACTCAAAGAAGGTCGTCTCGACATCGTCGAGACCATGATCAAGTTGGAACGACGTTGTGGAGTCTATGACGGTACCTTCCCCCGGATCGCGTGCACATCGAGGCGGATGCCTTGGCGAACAGTGTTTGGTCGACAAGGGGCCGAAAATCGGAGATGGCGGCTGGTAGAGGACAAGTACAGACTCGGTAATGCGCGACCTTAGCTACTCTCGCTGGTTAATACATCCTGTGGAGAACACGCTAGAATTCACCATTACTGGCGACTTTCAAAAAATTCTCCATTCTCCATGGTACTCTTTAGAAAAACTACACACTCGATTGATGTTCACTTTACCAATAGCTGCAGTAGTAGGGAACTACGAGTACATTATGACGCAAAGATGCTAAAATGCTATAGGAAGATAGGAAAGGATGCTGTCACAGCAGAATATGACTGACGGCAGTGGCGAGGACAAGAAGATCAAAAGTTTTTCTCGGAGTGGAATCACAAGTAACACCTCGAGAAAGTGCTCGGAGGTAGACAGGACGGCCAGTTTCCTAGTGAGATCGCTAACTCCCATTCCGCCGCCACTGTGCGGTATAAATCAAGTGCCGCTCGCGCATTCTCGACCTAATAAACGGTGAAGTCGCCGAGTAATTACGCTATATGCAATTTTGACTGGACAAACCCACGGGATTTATGTGACCATCTTGACAGCGACGACACATGAGATGCCACATGAGTGTTTGCAAGCCAATCACCTGATTGGGGGAACGCAGAGCATTTCTAAATGGTTGATACAAGGCGACGTCGCGCGTAGCTACGGCAGGATGGGGGATACCCAATACTGTTTGAAATGACCTTGCAATGAGTCTAATTGCTCGGATAACGAATAGTTCGTGCACTCTACCCGAAAGGTCGTGCCATAAGCTGTGCCCGACAATCACTTTACCCTTGATGAGGTCCGCAACATGCTGCTGGACCCGATCAAATAAAGGAGTGTCTGCTGCATCATTATAGAATTAAGATCAAAATTTCCAGTATTAAAGGGACGGTGTGCGACAACAGATATCGACTCACGAACTAATAAATGGCAGGCTTCTATTCCAGTTGTGGTGGTTCGATAATCGCTAACCTGCATAGTCGGGGCAACAAAGGTATCCAGTATTACATTTCCCCTAAAGTCGACAATAGATACACGACTGGGAATAAATTAGATGAGGCAAGAGCGCGGGAGACACGAGAACTGAAGAAGAGAAACACATACGCGAGCATTGCTGTAGTCCCACCCGGTCCCACTCCGACATTGCTGCAAGAGAGTGCCAGGATCTGATCATTACTAGGGGTAGGATACTTGGCCTCCATCCTAAAAAATAAGCGGTGAATGCGACTTACTCTGCTCGCCAGGTAGATATATGCGCGGCCAATGCACTTCGAGCGATTTTGACAGGGAATTGACCCCAATGGCTCGTTCTGAGATAGATGAGGCGATAAGCTTCAACGATCCTTCGTTCTAAATCTCAAGCGGAACACACCGCTCAGTGGTCTAGACAGACAGACGTCCATTTGGTTGGTAGGGCGTTCACGTAACGAATGTACGATCAGTTCTCCTGTCCTGGACAGGAACTGCGAGGAGCTAAACCAAGGTAGAATGTGATAACCGCCAATCTACTGCCCTACGAAAGAGTGATGTCAACCAAGCCCCTGAAACTTCATACCAACTGTCAAACCGGCGGGAGAAGAGAGATGTAAACTTACAGAACCATCGAGGTCTGACTCAGAGCGCATCGATGCGCAAACTAACTTTTGCCGCTCAGCCGCGAGGTCAAATGGTTTCCAAAATAATCCTCCAGGGGGTCCTTACCTTGAATTCTGGATGAATTTTCGAGATCTCAAATCGGATTGATGTGCTCCGTTACTCTTTAACAGGATCCCACTCCCCTGCTAGAGCTCACTTCTGTTTGCACATTCCAAGCTGAGGAAAACAGGGATGACTATCGCCACCAAAGACCCTCCGTAAAACAACAAGCGAGGGAGTCCATTAGCGCAGGTGTGACAACTGCGCAAGGAAATCAAGAGCATCCAAAGAACTTGCTAACAACGCCATCACTGTCACCATCACGACGGCGATGCTTCCAGGAATAATAAATCTTACTGATGCAAAAAACTTGGAAGAAGTTCAGGTCGACTTTTGAAGAATTGTTCGGGACTTGCCGGCGTCTACTTGGCGGTTTTGCATGGAACCGAGGAGTATCTATGTCCTCTAATTTCCCCTGCCTTCGCCGTAACGTCAAAACGTGTCTCACTTGCACTGCCAGAAACATTTTCCAGTCGCCAAGAGCGGCACTTTAGCCTACGTTTTTGTGGATTAGGAGATTCAATTTTAACGGTGTTTTCGACAGCCCTATTTGGTCGTGCCCGCGAGGTACGATTTGAATCTGTCCACGACGCACTGTTTATCTCCAGCGAGATGTCATGTACCCCCGAGGCAATCATGCATACCACCAGGATTCTAGCTTGGGCACCAGAACTTTACGACCGGGGATCGTTCCCCAGGGTCGGTTAAAGAGTACAGCCTATCACAACTTTATACCAGTGATTGGGTCCCCGGTCCGCCAACACAGCAATTGAATTTGATGCTTTTTTTAAGAATGAGAGCGGCAGTACAATGGTAACATCTTCTGGATGCACAATTTCAGTTGTGAAATCGGATGGAAAGTTATCTTACCATTGATCCGGACGCAAATTGGAGACAGGTCACAGGTTTGGACATAAGCACCGAGCAATGTGAATGGAATGAACGAATCAGTGCTCTCTACCAACTCAATTACGCGAGGATACGCACAGACACGAGTTGTGTGACATATCCACCGACGAAACCCCAATCGGGATCTACACTCCACTTCTCGCCGGGGTGTTACTGGGGTCAGGATATACATGTGGTACACACGACAAAAGTAAATTGTGACTGTAATGGAAGAACGGTTTCTTGTTCGGTCAGCGAGTTGGCGCAACGCGACTTGTGGTTCCAATCGCGATCTTGCGCCCCAGTACTCGACCTGGTGCCCCATTCAGATATGACTTTGTTTAAAGAGAGCGCCACGAGTGCCGTGGAAGAAGGAGGCAATCCCTGAGTCGGATCAAAGCCAGAAAATTATGGTGAGTGAAGCAAGAGATAAATGCGGTTTTTGTTTACCTTAGGTGCAGCTTCACGCTTAAGACGACTCATTTCGCAATATGAGACGCGAAAGACACGGAAATTGCGATATCACCTTGGAGAAAAATGGTAATCGTCGAGATAACAAACGTAAAATGGATCGTTGGAGGCCACGCCGTCTGACGAAGACAGTGACAAAAATTCCAAACCAACCCCGGAAGCCCTGATATTTGAATTAGTTACCTTAGTATAATCGAAACTGGTGTTAAGGCTGGGGAACATTGCGCTGCCAATTCAAGGTAGTGCTTATCTGTGGAATCCAAGTCTTTTATTTATTTATTTCGGCTGCTGAGGTTGTTTTCGTCAGCATTCCAACGCTAAACGCAAAGCGACAAGCGGTAAGTAGTAGTCACCTCATGTTCCGTCATCGTGCATGCTCAGTGTCTGATGGTGCCTAATACGGTTAGGTGTTTACAGCCATCCCTCTCGGATTCTGTTGCTGCGCACGTAACATGGCCATGTCCAATCATCAACCAGACAAGTCCCGATCCTCCCCCGGAACTCATGGCCAGCAGGAGAAACAATGTCGAATTTGCTATGATACTGACGAGTCGGACCCGTCCATGGGAAGACTTTTCAAGCCATGTCTCTGTGCAGGCACTATCAGCGTAAGCATGTTGGGCCAACTTGCAATCGTGCATCTGTACTGTATTGCTAATTATGCGCAAGTACGTTCACGTCAAATGTCTGCAAAAATGGAGATTATCATCTCGTTCCAATAACGCATTTTGGCGCTGCCCCCAATGTCACTTTCATTACCGTTTCGCTCGCACTAAGGCGTACGGCTTGGGAACAAATCCAGGCGGGTGTCGTTTTTCTGTCCTGTCGATTGTTCATGTCAATTCCACTCTCCAGTTACCATTGGTTTATTGTCGTCATTCTTCTTTCTCGTCTTGGTCATGCTTTCGTCATATATCACTAGTTATCTCCTCGCGTCAATAGAGGAGCAATCCATGTTTGGGACGACATATTTTTTTGTCTCCCCTATTGATGTTGCGCAGGACTTGGTTCGCGCAGCTATCCGAATTCTACGCGACCAAGATATCCTTCCCCCAGAACTCGAAGGTCCACCATCACTCAAGACACCCACGCTGATCCCTAACTCCGGTCCTCCTGGTTTCTTTGGCCGTTTCGTCCGCAGGTTCCTGCTGGGCCTGCCAATGGTTGGGGTAGGATCACTCATCCATATGATCCTGACTTTGCCCTTCATGGGTCCACTGCAATGGATTGCCCGCTGGAGAGGAAACAGGACCAGAAGAGGGAATGACAGCGACCTTGCTGCTGTGGTGATTGCCGTCTTCGTTGTCATTGGATCTGCAAGGTGAGAAATGAGAGAACCTAGGACCTATCAAAGATACTTCATGCGATTTTTCAGGGCCTTGTATAAGGTTTATGGTTATACACGAAAGTGGGCAGAACAACTTCTAACATGGGCCGAGGATTCAATTCTCGAAGTTAATTGAGACTCGTCCATATTTCTTGTACTCCAAATCATCAGGTAGTACTCGTCGGATAATATAGGTGCAATTATGTCTTCACCAATTTCGCCGTAATTGGCGTTTGATGCCTTCGTACATGATTCTCGTCTCAGAATTCCCCGAGTCCAGCTCGGCAAGGTATTGCCCAACAGCTACGTCTATCCGCCCAGCAGGTAACTCTGCGCGTGCAATTGATGATTGTGGCCGTTTGACTTCTTCTAGCCAATCACTGAGCAGGACAGCAATGTCTGTGGAAATCGCCTGGACACTGGCCTGGTTGTTGAAGGGTGGGACCTGATGCATAACCTTAGCAACCTGCACGTGCACATGGTTCGTGGGGACTAACATGGGATTCGTACATATCATGCAAAACATCCCATATTTCTGCATGTGGCACGCCACATTGCACCAAAACTCGCGGGGTCCAACCTTTTGGCAGTTGTGACCTATTCTGCAACGAGAAAGAGATAAGCAATGCTGCAATGTGTCCTGCATAACAAGCATACGTCAAGTCTCATTTAAGGAGCTGGAGTAGCCAACTTACTTAGTGGAAATGCGCTTTCGGAAGGATAAAAACGTTTCCCCAGGGGCACAATGCATGCTATGATATGGTCTGCATGGGTCTGTGCATCTGCGCCCTTTTCCGAAGCTGAGCCACACGTTAGATGCGTGAGTTTGAAACGTGCAAGTTTGACAAGTAAAATTTCTTTACCATCTTCGAATATCCGGTCCCAAATAGGTCGGACAATGTGTTCATCCCGGTGTTCTGATACGTGGAGAATGAGGAGTTTCATGATGGGCAAGTCAAAGGGTTCTGCATAGAACTGGTATAGCTGATTCGTAGTCAGCCAGGAACGAACCAGAGAACTTAAGTGACGCACTTCGGACATGGTGAACAACTTTCTGTTTAATTGTCTGATCCGGTGACCTTCCTCCCCGGGGTCGCTTGCGTGAGGAATGAGTGCATTATGCACCTCCAGCTGCACCTGAGCCACATCAAGCTTTTCCTCAAGATCCGTGAGGAATGTAATGGCAGTTTCATGCCTGCCACCCGTCGTCACCGGATGAGACTTAGCATTTCCAACGGCGAGGGTGAAATATTCGATCCGGGTGTTGAGGTCCAAGTCGATGCTTGGAATAATTATGTCAAATGATTCGGCAAGAGTCACAGGGACTCACTCCGTGGACTCCGCCAAAATGGCAAGCACTTCGGCGGCGCGCAGTGGTTGCCCATCTTTGACGTAAAATTGCCACAACAACTGATACTTTGCGAGTGTAACAGGCTCCCGCCGAAGGTGTGCCTCAAGGTATTGCGGTCGTAACTTGTCGCCATCAGTATCCTGCCGTAGTTTATGAAAGGAAAGTGCATACGGCCAATAATTCGTCAGCCAACCCTCTACCGATCAACCAATCATACAGCGTCGAGTGGAACATCTCATCATCACTGGAAAATGCAAGCGTATACGCATGGCCTCGGATCGTATCAAGGTCCTCGCTGGGAGTTTGTTTACGGGAGGCCTTTTCCTCAAAAGAGTCAAGAGAACACAGAACAAGCTGATAACACTCGTCGCGTCTTTTACAGAGGTTTGCGCGACCGTCATCAGATGGGCACCCTGATAGCCAGTACTCCAGCCCAATGTTGTCTGGATCAACTGCTTGCGCACAGCTCAGAGGGAGCTCAATGACGCCTGTTGGTGCGTAAGCTGGCATAAAGTTGTTTCGCAAGTACATGTACAAACCTTTTGCATAACTCAGCTCTCGGTATTCATCACATACCTCACGAATTTTTTCAAACTCCAGTATCCGTGCGCCTTTCGTAAATAATCTAGCAAATATTTAACAGGGAAATGAAAAGGTGGAAAGGGGAGGGAAACTACCTCAATGATTCTCCTAGCCAGTTCTGTCGCTCAGCAGGATTTCGCGATTCGATTGCCTTACGAACGTTCTCTCGTGCCTATCGCGCCAAGGTCAGTCGCAGGACTGCCCGAAGAGGAAATTACTTGCTTTGTACAACATAACGTCATCGGTACTACAGAAAGAACCGCATCTTTGCTGCAAGACTTCGCTGATGGTGTCCACCTGATCATGAGATCAATAGCATAACTCGATGACCATGACCGCCGAAACGTACGCTTATCTGCTGCCCAATCTGCTGGTCGATCACGACATTGACTAATGCACGTGATGCAATGATTCCATTCTGAGTTGTAATCAGCTCCTCGTAGGTCATCGCAATCACCAGTTTTTGAGTTTCGGCGTCACATCTCACACCACATCAGATCGCGAATACGACAGTCAAACCAGAATACTCACTGGGTTATTAGTTCACCCAATCGATAATCGTTCAGTAAAAGTACAAAAGATATGGCTTCGATCGTCCTTGTGAGAAGAACCTGAAGTTGAGCGACTGAACTTTGTTCTGCCTACAAGAAAGTCAGACATTCAGAAGTAGAAAGGAGAGATCAAAATAAACCTTCCATGCTTCCTGTTCGTGACCCACCGCGCGCGATGCAACAGGATCCCCCGGCGTCGAGTGAAAAAGGTGAGGATTCTTGTCCAAAAACTCCTTGACAGCATACAAATTCTTTTGGACAGTAACCAGCACACGATCATTCACGTTCAACTCTTGAAGGCCAAAGCCTCTGTACAGCGAGCATAAATAGATACTCAGGTAAAAAGGAAGTGGAGTATCTACCCGAGTTTGGTTATCTTATCTTTCCAAAGCGGGCGGACAAGGCGCGCGAAGTAAATTGCAAATCCTTCTCTTCGGCCACTAAAGATAGCACTTCCAGAGCTTTCGCCTTCAGGTGGAGACTGTTAATCCGCCTAAAAAAAGCTGGTGAGGCACTTACTCGTGCCATATGTTACCCTCTCCGTCCAGATGGGACGTTCCCCACAGTCATAGAATGCCTGCTTAGCAGTGTTGGCGACGTCAGGACTTACCGTGCACAACGTGCCAGGCATCGCATGATCTGCGACTTCCATAAATGTATTACCACAGGCGAGTCCAAGAAGCATAGCACATGTTTGATCTCTTCCGAAACTGCAATATGAGGCGTCGGCATGGCGATGTCTGAGTCGGCAGAAGAACACTTGCCTGTCTCTAAATTCTATAAGTGGTTGTATGGTACCTTCGGACTGTGCCTCCTCGATGACCACTCTTAGATAATCCAATGCTCTCCGCTTTGTAAGAAATGTGAGGCCAACGTTGGTAAGAATCATAAACTGTCGAGAAGGTTCCGAAAACTGCAATGCTAATTCGTTGATGATGGCGGGGGATGGTGCAGTCGAGGACGACAACGATGTTCTTGGCACGCTGGCCATGGCCCAGGTCCGTCCGGGGATTGCCAACAAAGTGGCATATTCAGTAAGTGGTGGCCGCTGGTTTCCACTCGCTGCATACGTGGTTGTATACGTAGTCGGCTGGGATGCTGGAGCGTACTGCTGAGCAGACGTGGACACCTGACCAAGCGTGCCTATTCGAGTGAGATCCGGCGACGTACAGAGTAAAAAGTCCGTGCCATCGGTATCACCTGGCTGAGCTGAAATAAGGAGACCATCCTGATAGCACGAGTTTTCGAGCCCAGAAACAATAAACGGACGAGATGGTGGGGACGGTAGAGTAGCACGAGCAATACTATAAGAATTGGAGGGGGGCCGGTTTAATGGACGAGCCAACTCGTCGGGATGGAAGAGATTTGGGGGAGGGAGGCGTACGTGAATAAGCTGGAGAGGGCGTATGGTAGCAGTTGAACTTGTAATGGGAGCATACGAAAAAGTGAGAGAAGCTGGGGAGAAGTAGAGACGCATAGCATTCATGGTGATGGCTATGAGTTGGAGACCGGCACGAGATTCAGCAGGATCGACGACGTGTAATGCGATTATTTGGAAGCTGGCTGGGTTTATTGCCGGTGAGGCAGGGGCCTTTTCCTGGGCAGACTTGTAAAGGCTCGCAAGGGTCT
>JBBPJU010001705.1:0-10577 GCA_038088875.1 Austroboletus festivus | reverse complement strand
TCACTGTTAGCGGCTGGTTGCACCAAGCGGAGTGACCATCGGAGGTGGCTGAAGACGAAAGGAACGGGTGCTGAGTATACTATTGAAGTCCCAGGATGACCCGGGATGACCCAGATCCTGAACCATCATGACAGGTCCCACCGGTCCACCATGAGCCGCTAAAAAAGTCGGCGAGTGCCTGAACGAAAGAGGCGGTGGATTAACATGCGTCTATCAAGCATTGGAGGAGTGCATAAGGAAGCGACTCCAGTGCCAGTGGAAGCCCGATGCTGATCAGATGGAATTGACAGGCACAGACATGCAGGTACGAGTCAGTGAGAAGGCAAATCAAAGAACAAAATGGTAATTATGCTCACATAAATGTAATGCGCGGTTCTGTTGCACAACACAAGAATGAAATGATAATGCACTACATAATGCATTGCAGTAACAATGATTGGTGTACGTTGAAACTAAGGTATGGCGTCAAGTGCTGAGTGGTATGTAGAGAAGCTTTCGGCTTGTGTGTTGAACTCTCGGGTTGCATCCAGAAATTGTTTTATATGCGACATTATTAGATGATAGTATTCATGAGCGAGGGCGAAGTGGAGGAAATTGGTCAGTCGATGAATCATTTGCAATGAGTCGGAATTACCCGAGCAGTATGTCATCGATCAGTGACATATTGATGTGGTTGCACGTCGGTAGTTTTTTTGCCACATACCGGAAACTTGACTGTTACTTATTAATTTAACCTGTGCCTTCTTGAACTTTGGCGTCAAATACAGTAGCTTGCAGTCATACAGCGCTAGGGTAAAGAGAGAAGGGATGAAGTATATCCGTGCCGACGTCATAAAGTTTTCTCCTTCTCGATTAACTCTTAAGCATTACTACGTCCCTTACGTTTCAAGAATACAGGCACGAGCAACGATGTGGCATAATACATCCCGCCGTGACAGTTTAAGCTAGAAGAAAGGAGGAGCACGTGTGCAAGTGAGCTATTAGTGGGTGTTGGACCACAAGGTTCTCGATATCACAGTATAGAGCAGAATTTCTGGCAGACTCCTCTATTGTAGGTATGTTGGTACAGTTTGTAGTTTAACACCTTTGCTGGACCCTTTCTTCAGACATCAACATGAGCACGCGTCCCCGAGTTCAACCTAGGTGTTATCTCCTTCAATGCAGGCTGACGCCATCCCCCATGCATCAAAATGAATCCTCTGCTGTTATACACATTCTCGCACCGGAATCGCCTAACTGGGGCACCGTTACATCCCCCACCTGTCCATGTTCATATCAGCCAACAGATCCTCACCCGATGCGATCCCTACGACAATCGGGACGCTAATCACCTCGTGACAGAGGTTTGGTTGTGACGCCACGCCGAATCCGGTGTCCGTCCCTAGACTTGATCGACCAGAGATGCAGCGGTCAAACAGCTCTCGTACGCTGATAATAAACCGAGGCATCAAAATACATATGGCTGTATCAGCCAAAAACCCCAGGAAGAAAACTGGGAAGATGCTTTTATTGTCGTGGGCTACCAAAGGCGCTAAATCGTTGATCAGGTTTCTGCCAATGGGAGAAGAAATGCGGTGGTTAGTAACATAGACGGAATACATAGGTAAGATAATGAGAAGGGAGACGTACATGAGGAAGTAAAGAATCCCCTCCCTCGCGAATAGTTGGATGTATCGGTTTGGCTGCCATCGTTCCGTTGCCTTGTACATCTGGACCGAGTCCATCACAGTTTTTGCGACGGCAAGAGCCAAAAGTGATGTACTGATAAGTAACTGTGGGATAAGAACATAGACATCATAGTATACTGAAAAGTGTTTTTTGAATGAAATGTTGCAGAACGAGAAGCCCATGAGTTGCTTGACCGCGACTATAAAAGATGAATAAACCAGATGTGAGATCGTATCACGGACACAAACATCATAGAAGACAAACCGAAGACGTGGGTATTGAGTTTGAAATAGGTCGTTATAAAAACTATTCATAGAGCATACCCTATCGCACAAACAAGCAAGAGGCCGTAAAGAATGATCCTAGATCGATCCCACATTGAGTACACCCTCAGAATCATAACTGCTGTGAGGAATAAATCAAATCATCATGGCCACGGAAGTGTCACAAAATTCGAATATTTGCTCACAATCGGCAGCAGTAAGAAACAATATGTATGCAGAGTTGGTGAGTATAAAGCCCGTGGTGCCTTTGGATTATCCACATGTTACAATGAGACTGTAGAAGAAGTCCGACTGGTGTATTGACTTACAACTATGGAGGGATCATCAATGCAGGTCGCAATATGACTTTTGGATACATACACCTACGAGAAGACAATCATCAATGTCACCTGCATAAACGTGCATGAAAACTGACTCTTTTTGAACCGGGAATAAAGCTGGTTCCCACTATGAATGTTTGATCAGCAATCTTGCATTCCGTTTGACATTAAACATGCCAAAGGTATTAAGTCTTGGGTCGAATTCATCATTATCATATCCCTTACACAATATGCTTTGTACTTACACGGCGAACGTCAGACCGATGTAGCGCACCTATGAATGAAAATCAGCATTGGAAAAGCTTAACTCGTGGTACCTCATCTCGAGGCTTTGGCACGCACAACAAGAAACATGATCGAGACCTTAGTCCAGGGTCTGCACTGCGGAGCTATCAGGAGTCCAGTCCTCATTATAAACCCTTTACACGCTTACCCAAATGTGGTCAATCTCACACAATCAGCTCATTGTGCAGAGGGCGGAAAAAGATAGCATACCTCCCTCGGTAACATAAGCACTTCAAATCAAGGGATAGACTCAAACGATCATTACAGATCGAGTAAAATCACCCACGATAATCATATGTGAGAGCAGTGATGCAAGCTACTGTTCCGGTGTGTAAGATGGATGTCGACCAAAGTATAATTAGCCGTACGGGATATGTAATTGTTCGTCTGGAGGGACTCCACAATAAAGTATGAGTGAGAGGACAGCGTAGGTGCAAATGAAGTGGTGACAATCATGGCTGATGACGACTGTGAAAATTAGAGGTGGCCTCCCTTAAGTAACTCTGTCCTCGTCCACGCCACGACATCGACCGGATGTTACAATGTGCCGACTGCCTAGTGACACCGGTGCATTCCATTTCCTTTCTGTACCACCTTCACTTTCCATGTACTCCTTGCTCTATTTTCTCTTGTGATCCGTTCGCCTACCTTGATCCGTCCATCTCCCATCAACTCGACACGATGTACACTATAATCAGCTATGCTTCCCCTAGATACAAATTGTACAACCGATGTGCTACTTGTTGATCGTCGAATTACATCGAATCATAATCGTATCTCCCAGTCCACATCATCGTAACCAAGCATTCTACCGTATTGGTTCACATGGAGTGCAGAGTGTATCGCGTTAATTTGAGCATTGGAGCGTCTCAGACATCTGAGATGAACATCGCGCCAACTAGTCATGTTCGAGGGCCGCGTTTACTCAGCCACAGATAGGACTGGTATGACTGGGAGCACGCGCTGAACGAACCGTAAAGAACGTATCATCGCCGAAGAACCAGGATCTTTCGTACCTATCTAAAATAAGCTGCCCGTACTGAAACGTATGAAATGAAGAGATCGCTTGCTTCGGCGACCGAGTTGGGGTGTCAATGACTGACCTTCAAAGATAGGTTACTTGGGCAATCTGAAGATATTCGTTTGAGCGCATCCCTTTTACTATGGGTTTAGGGTTTCCTGTTTTAGATCATTCTACGAACACAAGTTTGTATCACGGCAACGTGTTTTTCTCATGGATACTGCGGAAGGCGATATCGTAGTATGTAACGGTGCATGTATTCTTGGCTTTGGTTTATTTATTCACCGTTCAGCGTAACGGGTTCCGTGGAGCTCGCCGTTATTTGAGCCCTGACATCAAGGGAAAGAGTCGATCGATGGATGAGGCAAGTTATCGTGGCAGGAGCGCCCCCTCCGAGTTACGTGAAGCTTAACTGGATCTCTCTCCTTCTAGTCCAAGTCAAACAGTTCTTACAAAGTAGTGTACATCTGTGTGATAAATAGTTGGAGCGGAGCGATGGTACGTGGTCACATAAATAAAGAAACTCTGCGGACTGGCAGACGTATATGTGTTACATGATCTTATGATCTCGAATGGGGGAGTTATGAAACCTCATCACATCATTACCTTGGATCCGTCGTCACCACACCTCAGGCAACATACGGTCGTACACGTAAAGGTAGCTTGCATCCCTCTTCCCCCGCGAGCGTAGGCCTCGGAAGCATGCTTCGCCCAAGTACAACTTCGGTTCCGACGCCGTCGCGCATCTCGAAGACAAAGTTCTTTACGAGCACCGTCAATACCACCTACAAAACTGTGGTTATATATCGAGATCACCCCAAACACACGCGTACACACGTACCTTGAACTCCGCCACGGCAAAGTTCTTGCCCAAACACGTCCTCGGCCCATCCGAAAATGTTAGCAAGTGTCGGTAACCCTGGATTTCCTTTGCCTTGGAAGGTATACCAGTTTCGGTCGATTCTTCGAGCCATCGGCTCGGGCGGAAGGCCCTGGCGTCCTCACCCCAGATCGCGACGGAACGGTTCACTGATGGGATCGAGATGGTGACAAAGGTACCTTTGGCGATCGTCACACTATCAACGAGCTCTCCAGACTTTGTGCGGATGGGCTCCGAGAGCGGAATGACATCGTCTTTGGTAGCCTTTAGAAGACCAACACCATATTCATCAATCGTAGATGAGGGAGCGTATAGACGAATAATAAGCAAGCAGCGGCGAAGAAAGATAGGGGCACGTACGATGCGCGTAAATTCGGTTACTGGAGCGCGGAGGCGGAGAATCTCGTGGACGACCGCATCCAAATATGGAAGATTATTCGTGAACTGGTCATAGGTTGGATCCTTTCCGTGCTCGAGAAGTTCGTTGCGGAGCTTCGTCTGTACGTCTGGGTTCCGAGCAAGCTCTAGCAGCGCCCACTGTGAAAAAGATCAGCTTGTTCACGGAAAAAAAGTGGAATTTACAGTCATGGTGACTAGAATAGAAATGTATAAGCTATGATTAAAAACACGCTGGAAAGGTGCGCACTGGAAGTCGTCTCATACCCTGCGACAATCAGCACTTTCATCTATAAATCCAACACCAGTGAAGAGCTTGGAAAGTACATACTGAAAATTTCATTTACCTGTGCCATGACCTCTTCTTGCGTCAAGTGGTATTCCGAATCGCCACTTTGTCCCTTAACTTTTTTTATTTAAAGATAAGATCAAGCCGGTCAGTTGTGCGCACAAAGAAATATCTGAAATAGACCACGTACTAAGCAGCCCAATAACAGACTTCTCTTCCTTGTCTCCAACAACGCCCATCTCCAATTCTTTTTGTGTTCGTGCAAGCAAGACATTTGAGATATCCGCCGTGGCGGTGTGGAGTTTCTGAATGAACCTCGTGCGTGTCGTCGGTAGGCGGGCAAGGAATGGGAATATGAGCCCTAAGGCTACTATACCCGAATCGAGAGCCATTTTGTGCCTAGGAGCCGAGCCTAACTCGTCAAAAACTTGGGTAATGTCTGTGTGCTTTCCGTCGAGTGCGCCAAAGTTGTGAGAGAAACCCGCGAGGCCGATAGTATCGAGTCTGCCGCGGCTTTCACAAACAGAACATGCCAGGAAGGTGGGAGAAAACATACGACATGTGGTTCATCCTTAAAGAATATCAGCTTAGGTATCGGAAAGCACTCAAGGATGATTGACGGAACGCACCAAATTTGGACGTCAATAATGGCGCTATCCCTACCGCTTGACTCGATTAAACCATCCCAAGCACCTTTTGCCTTTCAGGCGAGATCGCATTAATGTCAGAAACAATTCCCTACATTGTGGCAACTTAGCTAACCTTATATGCCGAGTCATAGAAAATCGATGTCAACTGCCGAATGGCAGCCATGCTAAAAGCAGGTGTCAATGACCTACGTTGTCTTACGAAACTGATTAGTGTCCTCTCGCAGGAACGAGTAACGACGCAAACAAACCTTCTGTGATCCTCTCCATGAGACCATAGAAGACCTTTTCCGAGCTGGAAACGAAACATCAGTCAACGGTAGAATGTGGGGGAGATTGTCATTGACTACGTACAAAGAGCGCAATCACTTGTCTGCTGAATGGAGTTAAAATATACGTCCAAGTTTCATTGGAGTAGAAGTGTGCGAGCGCTTTGGGGTCACACAAGACGATCCGCTTGCCTCCAAAGGAAGATGGAGCTGCGTAAACAGAACCGTATTCTTGCGCCCAAGCTTCGTAGATAGCGCCCCCATCATCGGCATCAAGGACTCGCTTGCTGACGCCAAAGAGGAAGCTCTCACTGGGCGGTCCGCGGAGCTCTGTCGTACGGACCCGCCGATGGGACGTACGCAACCACCGAATAAGGATCCAAACTACTGTGCAAGCAACAGTAGCATTAAAGGCATGCCACCGATAGGGATGGACATGTGTGAAAAGAGCATCCAAGGCCTCTGAGGCCTTAGTCATGGAAAATAGTTCTTTGAGCAACATCGTCGATAGTCGTGTGTTGGTGAGAGATGAAAGCATTGGTACGCTTGTCGGGCCGTTTATATGTCCTCATGGCTGCTTCCGCCGGATGTTGTCTGAATGCGGGGAAAGGGCGAAGAATTCAATCATTCACTCCGACGGACTGCTATACATGGCATGTCATGTTGATTGGCCCAGACTAACCCTATCCATTTACATTAAACTACAACCAAGTATGTATAGCCTCAATGGCCTCCTGTTTTCTCATGGATACTACAGAAGGCTATGTAGTAGCATATAATGGTGCATGCTCGCTCTTGTATTCTTAAGCTTTGGTTTATTCATTCATCATTTAGAGTAATGAGTTCACTGGAGCCTGCCACTGTTTGAGCCCTCAGTGAAATATGGTTTGACTTAATAAGCTTTTTGAAAGATGCAATCAATGGATGAGGCAAGTTATCGTGGCAGGAGTCTCCAACTTGAAACTTTACTGGGTCTTTCTCTTTCTACTCCAAATCAAACAATTTTACAAAGTAGTGTACATGGAATGTGTAGCCTATGTGATAGATAGTCCGAGCAGAATGGCGGTAGGTGGTCACTTAGATAAAGAGAATCTGCGGACTGGCAAACGTAAATATGTTTTGTATGATCTTATGATCTGGAATGGGGGAGTCATGAAACCTCATCACATCATTACCTTGGATCCATCGTCCCCACATCTCAGGCAACGTATGGCCGCACACGTAAAGGGAGCTTACACCCCTCTTCCCCCGCGAGCGTCGGCCTTGGAAGCACGCCTCGCCCAAGTTCAACTTTAGCTTCGACGCCGTCGCGCATCTCGAAGACAAAATTCTTTACGAGTACTGTCAAGACCGCCTATAAAAATGTGGTTATATATCGAGATCACCCCAAACACACGCGTATATACGTACCTTGAACTCCGCCACGGCAAAATTCTTGCCCAAACACGTTCTCGGCCCATCCGAGAACGTTAGCAAGTGTCGGTA
Organism: Austroboletus festivus; assembly: GCA_038088875.1. Taxonomy (NCBI): domain Eukaryota; kingdom Fungi; phylum Basidiomycota; class Agaricomycetes; order Boletales; family Boletaceae; genus Austroboletus; species Austroboletus festivus. The sequence goes on along the minus strand of JBBPJU010001705.1, from coordinate 3,033 downwards.
ACCCTGGATTTCCTTTGCCTTGGAAGGTATACCAGTCTCGGTCGATTCTTCGAGCCATCGACTCGGGCGGAAGGCTTTGGCGTCCTCACCCCAGACCGCGACGGAACGGTTCATCGATGGGATCGAGATGGAGACGAAGGTACCTTTGGCGATCGTCACACTGTCAACGAGCTCTCCAGACTTTGTGCGGATGGGCTCCGAGAGCGGAATGACATCGTCTCTGGTAGCCTTTAGAAGACCAGCATCAAGGTTAACAATTGTAGATGAGGGAGTGCATATAAGGATAGTAAGCAAGCAGCGGCGAAGAAAGATAGGGTGACGTACGATGCGCGTAAACTCGGTTACTGGAGCGCGAAGGCGGAGAATCTCATGGACGACCGCATCCAAATATGGAAGATTATTCGTGAGCTGGTCATAAGTTGGGTCCTTTCCGTGCTCGAGAAGTTCGTTGCGGAGCATCGTCTGTACGTCTGGGTTCCGAGCAAGCTCTAGCAGCGCCCACTGCGAAAAAGGTTAGCTCAATCACGGAAAAATTAAGGTTGATATTTACAGTCATACTGACTAGATGAAAATGTATGAGCTATGATTAAAAACGTGCAGGGAAGGTGCGTACTAGAAGTTGTCTCATACCCTGCGACGATCAACACTTTCATCTATAAATCCAACACCAGTGAAGAACTTGGAAAGCGCATACAAAGACATTCATTTACCTGTGCCATGACTTCTTCCTGCGTCAAGCGGCATTCTGAATCGGCACTTTCACCCTTAACTTTTTTTTATTTAAAGATAAAGTCAAGCCGATCAGCTGTGCGCACGAAGGAATAACTGAAATAGAGCACGTACTGAGCAACCCAATAACAGACTTCTCTTCCTTGCCTCCAACAACCCCCATCTCCAATTCCTTTCGTGTTCGTGCAAGCAAGACATTCGAGATGTCTGCCATGGCGGTGTTGAGTTTCTGAATGAACCTCGTACGTGTTGTCGGTAAGCGGGCAAGGAATGGGAACATGAGCCCTAAGACCATTATACCCGAATCGAGAGCCGTTTTGTGCCTAGGAGCTGTGCCTAACTCGTCGAGAACTTGGGTAACGTCTGCATGCTTTCCTTCGAGTGCGCCAAAGTTATGAGAGAAACCCGCGAGGCCGATAGTATCGAGTCTGCCGCAGTTTTTACAAACGGAGCATATCAGGAAGGTGGGAGAAAACATACGATATGTGGTTCATCCTTAAAGAGTGTCAACTTAGGTATGGGCAGATACTCAAGGATGATTGACGGAACACACCAATTTTGGACGTCGACAATGGCGCTATCTCCACCGCTCGACTCGATTAAACCATCCCAAGCACCTTTTGCCTTTCAGGTGAGATTGCATTAATGTCAGAAACAATTCCCCACATTGTGGGAACTCAGCTAACCTTATGTGCCGAGTCATAGAAAATCGATGTTAACTGCCGAATGGCAGCCATGCTAAAAGCGGGTGACAATGACCTACGTTGTCTTACGAAACTGATTAATGTCCTTTCGCAGGAACGAGTAATGATGTAAACAAACCTTCTGTGATCTTCTCCATGAGACCATAGAAGACCTTTTCCGAGCTAGAAACGAAACATCAGCAAACGGTAGAATGGGATGGATTGACATTAACTACGCACGAAAAGCGCAGTCGCTTGTTTGTTGAATGGAGTTAAAATATACGTCCAAGTTTCATTGGCGTAGAAGTGTGCGAGCGCTTTTGGGTCACACAAGACGATCCGCTTGCCTCCAAAGGAAGATGGAGCCGCGTACACAGGACCGTACTCCTGCGCCCAGGCTTCATAAATAGCCCCCCCATCGTCAACATCAAGGACTCGCTTGCTAACACCGTAGAGGAAGCTCTCGCTGGGCGGTCCGCGGAGCTCTGTCGTACGGACCCGCCGACGGGACGTACGCAACCATCGAAGAAGGATCCAAGCGACAGTGCAAGCGACAGTAGCATCAATGGCGTGCCACCGATAGGGACGGATATGTGTCAAAAGAGCATCCAAGGCCTCTGAGGCCTTAGTTGTGGAAAATAGTGCTTCGAGCGACATCGCCGATAGTCGTTTCTTGGTGAGAGATAAAAGTGTTGGTACGCTTGTCGGGCCATTTATATGTCCTCGTGGCTGCTTCCTGTGGGGAAAGGGCGGAGAATTCGGGCGGAATTCAGTCATACGATATTGTCTGATCATCATGATCACTCCATTGGATTGCTGTGCACGGCATGCCGTATGGATCGGCAAACCCTATCCGTTTGCATGAACTCGGGAGGATAGCCCGAGCACTTGGTTTCACCTAGGTTGGTCACCAAAGGTTCTACAATAGCTCACAACAACAGTCACTATTCGGTTTGCCTTGGGTTGGTTGGATCAAAGATCCCTATTACTGTAAGTAAATATGTACATGAGACTTCTGAACAATGGAAGGGAACGTACCTCACAGTGCTATGGTACGAGCTAAATGTTGCTGTAGATGCGTACTACGGAGCCGTTCATAAGTTCCAAGTCAACCTAGATGACACGCCGGGCGGACAAACGGGTAGTGTGCAAATTAAGCGGCCCGATGAAAGAAGAAGCCAGCTGGACAACCGTCATACAGAGACGAATAAGTCAAGAAATGGATCGTCCAACGGCAATTGCTGACTCACAAACGCACAGTTGGCCACTGTCTTCGAAATTCGGAAGAATTAGTTGTGCCTTCCACAGATATCAACTTGTCACCGAAGGCAGTGCGTAGCGTCCGACCCGATTCAATAAAATTCAAGAAGTTGGTGCCAGCATCATGTGGCGGTTTGTAACTTTAAATCATGAGATATCAACCGTAGACTTGGAGGAAAGTACGGGTCACGACGAAGCCAAGCTAAATGGCTAGTGCTGGCGAGAATAGGCACACGAACAAGTCATGCCGACGTGACACGTGTCTAGAAAGCGTTGAAGTATGGAGCCGCACAGGCACCGAGGAACCGCACATTTACTCCTTCTGAATGACTCATGTAGCTTGATTTTTCACAGCCTCGAA
>JBBPJU010001704.1:0-10582 GCA_038088875.1 Austroboletus festivus | reverse complement strand
TTGAATCAAAACTTAAATCTGAATAGGCTATTCAGATTTAAGTTTTGATAATATCTCTAAGTATTTCTATTAAATGTTTCTGTTATAGTAGAACCAAACATGTACATACAGTAGAGTAGTATATAAAGGCCAGAAAGCAGTGCTGGTAACCCCAGTTCTGTTCTCTTGGAGTTTCCCCTCTAAGAGTGTACTAAAAAGGCCTAAGTGGCACAAGAACTCGTTCCCTCTAATCTCTATAGCTTTGATAGCTGATAGTGGCTCTGGTTGGTTGGTTAAAGATACAACTCTTTTAGGTTGTTTTACTGCCTAGGATGGACTGGAATGAAGTTGATGAGGTTTATCAACCATATCAGAGGGGTGTTACACTTATACCGGGTAGATCTGAGTGTAGCCCTTGTGTCCCTACTCAGGGAGTCGAGATGATGAACCAAGGGAAGGGCATAGGTAAGTTCTAGGTACAGATATAGAGAGGGTGGTGATGGGCAGGTAGTAGAGAGAACATCACCAGAGGGTCGAGGGAGGGAGCGATAGATATCGCCATAGACAGAAGGGGTGCAGAGGTACTACCAGGATACCGGTGGGGGATGACTAGATGACGAGGGAAACCGGAGTGAAGGAGAGTCATCAGTGGTCAAGAGGATTGGCGATGTGATGAATAACAACGTGATAGAGAGATATCACCAATGGTCTGGGTAGAAGGGGACTTCAGTGAGATGGACGTCAGGGAAGATCGCTGAAGGATCAGAGGTTTGTGGTAAAATGACAGTGGGATGTCTGAGACAGACAGATGATGAAGGTGTAAAGCGATAGATTCATGGATGTGGAGAATACAGGGGATATCAAGGAGTCATGAGAGGGAATTATGTAGAGGATATAGGGGGCTCCTTAAGGGAGGTCTAAGATGGGGAACTATGGTACAGGGAAGCCGCTATAAGTAGTGATTGGGAAGGCAGCTGTGTAGTACAAGAAAGGGAATAGGGTCAAGGGTACAGGAATAGGGTCAAGAGTACAGGAATAGGGTCAAGGGTACAGGAATAGGGTCAAGGGTACTGATGATGAGTCAGGTTGACAAGTCATCAGAATGTCCAAGAATACAATAGAAGATCAAAGAAGTGCTGACTTAGCCAGAAGAATGGAAGGTGATCTGAGATCAAGGGCTAAGTCAGGAGAAATGGATAAGCTGGGATAATAATAATGGAATGGATGAGTCAGAAGGGTCAAGGGTTGAACCAAGATAAGAGATAAGGAATGACTTATCCATGACAAATATACAGTGAGTAATCAGATCAAGGGAAATGTCTAAGACAAAGAGGAATCAAGTAAGCGTGAATGACAAAGTTAGATGAGTCAGAGAAACAGAGCATATCCGCATGGAAGGTAAGGACTCATCTAGGAACCGGTGGGTAAGTCCAGAGTAAAGGGAATCAAGGAAAAAGAGTAGTCCATATAGCACTCAGCTATGTCCCCGGAATGAATCGTAACAAGGGGTAATGTTATGTTTTTGCCCACCTATTAATAAAGAGTAACCTCCTTTCCCTCTGAAGGGGATAGGCTGTGGCTGAACACCAACATTGCCACTGCAGCCTATGGAGGGAACTTAGAGAGGCCACATCAATTCTGGAATAGAGAAGTGGAGGGAGCAACATGGGACAATGAACTGATGGGATAGGACAATTCCAAATGGTGGAATATACAGGTGACACCTGTGCATCTGAAGGAGACTACACCACCACCCATTGGGACATGGACCCAGCATGGATATAATGCATCCATGACAGGGCCTAAGATATCTTTTCCTTATCTTGTCTTTTTTGTTCTTACCCCTTTTTTATTATTAAACTTTAATTTTTGTATATTAAATTATGAACAATCTTTTCTTTTATAGTGATACTTCTTTTATCCATATCACTACCATTTCCTACACCTTCCCCTTTGCCTTCACATGTAATGGACAGTCCCCCACTTACCTAGGATCACCTATTATGATTCTAGCTGTGTTTCCACCTGCTATAAATACAACTGCCTTGTATAGTAAAACCTTAACTAGATCTATGTTTAATCTATGTGGTATTTGGTTCACTTGCTATTTCTAAGTGAGGAATGTGATAAGACTTAACCAAATCTTCATGGACTTCTACCAGTCTCCTGTCTACTATTGAGTGACAGCTAAAACTTAGGTGATATCTTTGTGTCTAGGATCTATATTCATAGATTGTGTTGCAGTATTGCTCTTCTCCAATGACTCCTTTCATTACAATGCAAAAGCATTCTCTTTGTCAAAGGTCACACAACCTGTTATGGAATAGTGGAACCAGCCACCAACTTCTTTCCCAAACAAGCTAAATAGGCTGCATTTGAGCTGGATGAGGGAGATGAACAATCCCTTGTGGGATGCACCTCAATTCACAAGGGAGAATCTGCTGATGGGGAGTCTATATCAGTATGGGAGAGAAGAAGACTTGATAGCAGACTGGACCAGAAATCCCAATAACTGGAAGGAGAATGATTCTGATCAGGAGAATGTTTCTTCCTTAAGGGGCAACCCAGGAGGATGGTACAAATGGGACAATGCAGCATTCTAGAAGGATATAGTCACTATTATAGTCAGTAGCCCCTTTCACCCTTCCTTTTCCTCATAGTGTATGCCTAAAGGGGGCTTTATTTCTCTTATCTCTGATTGTCCTTCTAGACCTGGACCCTATTTCCCTTTTGCACTTCTATTTTTATCACTTATTGTCACACACTATGTGGACTACCCATGGAGGTCCACCCCTTTTCCTTCTGAAGGGGACAGACCATGGCTTAATGCCAATATTGCCATGGCTGCATATGAAGGGAACTTAGATGGTAGGCACCAGTTCTGGAACAGAGAAGCCAAAGGAGCTACCTAGGGAAAGGAACTAGAGCAGGAGGTCCAAGTTCTGGGATGGTGGAATCTCCAGGCACCACCTGTTCCACTGGAAGAGACCACACCCATGCCAGAGTGGCCAATGGATCCAGCATGGATGTGATCACATCCATGCCATGAAGTTCCAGTACAATTTCTCTTTTCTTCCATCATTCCTCTTCTTCCATTTCTATTTGGACTACTTTCCTTTCTGATTGCATCTACTTACACCAATGCAATCTTACCCTCCTCCACCCATGATTATCTCTATGAACCCTAGACCCTACGGACAGTCTCCCCCTTTTTCTCTTTATAGTCATGGCAGTACTCCTACCCCCTATAAATACGACTCCCTTATATAGTAAAACCTTAACTAGATCTACATTTAATCTATGTGGTATTTGGTTCTCCTGCTATCCCTGAGTGAGGGCTGTAGTCAAGACTTCCCATAACATCCCGGACTTCTATCAATCTTCTGTCTACTATTGAGTGATAGCTGAACACCAGGAGTCAATTGTGTCTACCAATCTATACCCATAGATTGTGTCACACTTATGATCTAGATAACAATATATGTAAGAGTTCTCATGACTGTGAGATCTCTCTCACACACTGCCCATTCTATTCTTGGTTTAGGGGCAGTGTGTGTAGCCTTTTTGGTGTATATTTCCACTTATGGAAGGGCAGTTCCTCTCCAAGGAGATTGGATCTCTATACCCTTGGGGAGAAGTCTCCTAAGGGAATACTTTCCCATACCTTTCCCTATTTGGTATATAATGTTACAGAATGATGGAGACAGCCACCTGGATCTGGACAGACCCCATCTTTTTCCTGATGTAGAGGGACATGAAGATAGGGAAGGAGACTTCTCCAGTCCACTCACTTGGGGAGACTCATTAGAGCATTGGGAGCATTTGTTACAGAACGATGGAGGCGCTCCCCTACTCCGTATCCCGAGGCGCTAGACGCGCCGTCTTTTTCTTTTTCTTCAGGACATTTCGCGGACTTGCAGGACGACTTCACAAGCTCTCTAGCTTGGGGAGATTCTTTAGACGTCTGGTCAGCCTCACCCCCGCTGCCAGACAACCAGGAGAACGTCCCACCCAGGGACGAGGAATGGTTTACCTGGGACACCCAGGAGCTGTACGATTATGTAGGAAGGTGTGAGAATATGTTTCCCTTCAACTCCGAATAGGAGTTTCTTTTTATTTATTTTCGCTGATCCATTTTGGATATCCTCGATCTATTCCACAGTTACTGTCAGTTACCTAACCACCCTTCCCGCTCCACACAGCATCTGCCAGTTTAGGTATTATCTTCTTTCTCACCCGATAGATCTCGTATATCCTATTTAGATCCTTTAGATAATTCTCTCACACCTGTGGGAGGATTCCCATGCACTGCCCTTCCCCTTTTTCATAGGCAGTGCATGCCGTCAATTACGGCCTTGGTCTCATGATCTCATCTCCGATGAGATCTTTCCCTTATGGACGCTCTTCCATTCCCTGCTTCTATTATAGCAGGAAGTCTTCCGAAATCCCTGCGGGGAATAGTTTCCCATCCTATTCCCCGATACGTATAAATAGCACCCATGTAACTTAGAGTTTCGCTAGTTAGATTCTACGCAATCCAACGTGGAGTCAGCTACACCTTTAAGCGAAGAGGGTTCTTCGTTTATCGAGAGAGTTCTACTGAGGCATTGCCTCAATCACCGCTACATCGTCTACACACTAGGCACCCGTGCCAGAGCCAACATTCTTACCGGATTCATCCGCCGCTGTCCTCGCCTCGGCTACGTCGATCATCTCGTCGCCAAGCGGCTCGGACTTCACATCCTGCGTTCCGTATCAAAAGAATCTAACTCTTCAAACGGCAACCCCCTCGTTTCTATGAGTAGGGAAGTTATACCGCCAAGATTGCGCATCCTGGATCAGACGACGAGCTCCGTCTCCCCTCACCCACTTCTGAGTCTATACGAAGGACCCCTATCCCAGAGACATTTCGAGTCCCCCAGAGCTGACACTCTGCTAGAACTCCTTCTCTCACCCACCCCGGTCCCTCACCGAGTATTGCTGAAATTACTAGAGGAACAACCTCCTATCTCCGCACCCGTCCCGACCCCTGCCCCAGAAGGGTACGTCAACCCCGACTACTTCGCAGCCCGATCCTGCCGGGAAGTAGCCAGATCCACCGATCCATGGTCGGAGAACCAAAGAAGGGTAGCAGCCCAAGTCCACAGAGAACTAGCCGAGGAAAGATCCCGTGAGGAAGAAGAAGAGATGGCCCCTACAGAATTAAAAGCGGCGTTGCCCGCTGACTTTTCAGGAAACAGCGAGGATGCGATATGGTGGATAGCTGCCATGGAAAACTATTTTGTGATCAACAGGGACCTATATACAACAGACTTATCAAAAGTGGTAACCACTCTAAACAAGATGCCAAAAGGAAGGGGACGAGTTTTTGCAGAAGGACACTTCGCCCTGGATAAAAACGTTGACGAAAAGGAAAAAACGTGGGCGAAGTTTGTAGAAAAGTTCAGCAACTCTTTCATGTCGAAGGAAGAGTGTGCCGATGCCCGCAGGAGAATAGGAAATATACGCCAAGACAAAGGGCCGTCCACCATGAAGAGCGCCCAGAAGTATATCCAAGATTTCCAACTCCTCGCCGCCAAAGCCGGTGTCTCCGATGAAGGGGCACTCTGCGAATGGTTCATCAAGGGACTGAACCAGGATATTGCTAGGAATATCATCCTATTAAAGGAGCCAACCACTATCAAGGAGTGGGTCGAGAGCACACAAAAACAAGTTCGACAACTGGAATGGGTAAGAGATTTATCCGGAGGACGATTCATCCATCAAGGAGGAAATGGAGGAGGCAGATCGTCAGGAAGGGATCCCAATGCAATGGACGTAGACGCAATTCACCTATCGCCTACGGAAAGAGCTTGCCGAATCAAGAACGGCCTTTGCTTCATTTGCGGAAAGAAGGGATGTTCCACTCGAAACCACAAGAGACCTGGCTCCGCCCGCGCAACGGAGAGAACCAGAGAGATCTCGGACGGGATAACAAAGGACCCGCCACCACCCGATGAGACTGCGGAGTACATACAGAAGGTACTCGATGGCAAGAAGGGAACCAAGGATCAAATCCTCAAGGTCCTACAACAGGTGTACGAAGACGATGTCTTCGCGGACGATGATGAGGAGGAGGAACAAGTCACAGCAATTTCTACTCAAGAGAACCCCTCCACCTCCACACACTTCGCCGAAGACAAGACTAAACCAAGCCAAATAGCAGTACTTTCCACTTCCATGAAGGAAAAGATCGCTAAGATTCGGGGTTTTTAAGGAGAGGAGTGAAGACGATGTTTCCCTCCTCTAGTTTACCAGAACAGGTTGTACTAGCTAAAGAACGACGCACAATGACCATCCCTGTGACTATATGCACACCTGCCGGAATCATCGAAACAAAAGCCCTAATCGACAGCGGAGCAACTGGGAACTTCCTAAATGCCAAATACGCCCGGTTGTGGAAAATACCCCTGATTCCCCTACACCAACCCAGATACGCCATCAACGCAGATGGATCCCATAACGCCGGAGGAACGATCTCCAGGCGCGGATTCTTGACCATGACCATAGGAGGAAAGACCCGAAGAAGGAGCCTGATGGTGCTTGGTTGCGGCAAAACCCCCATCATCTTAGGGATGGCCTGGTTAGCCGAGGAAAACCCCATAATAGACTGGGAGAAGCGGGAACTTCACCTAGTAGATGACCTTGATGACGTCTCGGAAAGACCACTGCAAGTGGCACAGCAATACCTAGCAAAGTATATCGCTGAGGACCTGGACAATCCCTCAGAGGAGGTGATTATAAGAGAAAATCTTGATGAGGAGATTCACAAGACAACGGTAAGTACCGAAATAGCCAGTAAACAGGTCCTGGACAAAAAAGAACTGCCGAAGGAGTACCAAGAATTTCGGAGAGTATTCTCCGAGGAAGCAGCCACGTCCCTACCCCCATCCCGGAGTTATGATCATTGGATCGAGCTCACCAAAGAATTCACCCCGCGGAGGGCCAAAAACTACTTCCTAAACCCCGAAGAGCAACGAGCTTGCCAAGAGTTTATCACGGAAAACTTGAAAAGTGGAAAGATAACACCTTCCATGTCACCACAAGCCTCCCCTTTCTTCTTCATGAAAAAGAAGGATGGGAAACTCCGCCCATGTCAAGACTACTGGTATCTAAACTCCATGATCATCAAAAATGCGTACTCACTCCCTTTGACGGCCAATCTTATCGACAAAGTAAAGGACTCCCGAATTTTCACAAAAATGGATGTCTGGTGGGGATATAACAATGTCCTCATCCACAAAAAAGATCGATGGAAGGCAGCTTTCATAACTCCGCTGGGACTGTTCAAGCCCACGGTAATGTTCTTCGGACTATGCAACTCCCCCGCCACGTTTCAGGCCCTCATAGATGACATCTTCACAGACTACCTAGCCGAGGGATGGCTTATTATTTATATGGACGATCTCCTGATCCACTCGGCAAACCAGAAAACTCATGATGAGAGAACGAGGAAGGTGCTCCGACAGCTGAGTGAGCACCAACTCTATCTAAAACTAGAGAAATGCATCTTCAACGTCCCAGAGATTGAATACCTGGGAATGGTGTTGAAGGAGGGTAGCGTGGGTATGGATCCGGTTAAACTGAAGGCAATCGAGGACTGGACCCCCCCGCAGACGGTAAAACAGGTACGATCCTTCCTGGGATTCTGCAACTTCTATCGGAAGTTCATCCCAAACTTCTCCCACCTTGCGCAACCCCTTACGGCCCTCACAACTAAAGGGAAGCGATGGGACTGGTCCCCCGAGGCGGACAACGCGTTCACTGCCCTGAAACGCCTGTTTCTGCGTGCCCCCATACTACGATACCCAGATACCACGAAACCCTTCTGGCTAATGACAGATGCGTCATTGGTCACAGCCGAAGGAGTCCTGATGCAAAAAGACGGCAACGGGGATCTCCACCTGTGTGCCTATAGATCCTCCACCTTTGCGCCCGCGGAGCGCAATTACGATATCTATGACCGCAAACTCCTGGCCATTATCCTGGCCCTGAAAGATTGGCGACAATACCTAACCAGCACCCCTCACCCAGTAACGGTCCTTACGGACCACAAAAACCTTACCTACTTTAAACAACCCCGTGACTTGCCACGTCGCCATGCCCGATGGCAACTATTCCTTCAGGAGTTCGATCTCCGCCTTGTGCACACCCCCGGGGGCCAGATGGGCCCCGCAGACTTCCTATCTCGCCCGGATGTCCTTGACGAGTCCCGGGAGCCCATCCAGCTCCTTCTGGACGACATCTTCATATGAAGCATCGACACCACCCTGCGTGGCTTCCTCGACTCCCCCCATTCTGATTCGGCGGCCCTCGACGCGATCGTATGCATTGAACAGGGAGACCCCGCCTTTTCCCATACTGCGGCTGCCGACTGGATGGTCCGTGACCGCTGCCTCTATTACCAAGGTCACCTTTACATAGATGAGGAGTTTCGTCATCCCCTGGTCCATGCTATACACTCCGCCAACACCACCGGCCACCCCGGCTTCTTTCGGCTCTATGCCTTCATTTCCCATGACTACTGGTGGCTGGGCCTTGCCCGCTATCTCCGACGATACCTGGCCGGCTGCCCGGTGTGTCAGAAGCACAAGGTCTCCACTCACCCGAACGCCCCCCTGGTGGTCCCCATTCCGTCCCACGTGGTCCGCCCGTTCCAGCACCTCTCCATGGATCTCATCACGGACCTCCCACCTTTCCCCCCGTGGGATGCTATCTTGGTTGTGGTGGACCACGGACTTTCGAAGGGGGCTATTTTCATCCCTACTAACAAAACGGTGACGGCACAAGGAGTCGCAAATCTCTTTTTGAATCATGTTTTCCCCCATATCAGACTCCACGACTCCATCATATCGGATAGAGAACCCCAATTTGCTAGCGCTTTTGCCCAAGAGATGGCAAGATTACTCCAGTATGACCCAAAACTCTCCACCGCGTACCACCCCCAGACATACGGAGAAACCGAAAGGGTAAACCAAGAACTGGAAACCTACCTATGAATCTTCTGTCATAAGAACCCATCTTCATGGAGCGAATTCCTCCCCATTGCCGAGTTCGCACACAATTCGGCGGCCCATTCCACCACAAAACAAACTCCGTTCCTGTTAATGAACGGATACGAGCCAAGGGGGTTTCCCCCTATTACGACCACTTTTATTCCCGCAGTACAATACACCCTTGACCAGTGGGGAACTGCTTGGAAAGAAGCATCTGCGGCAATCGAATACGCCCAAAAAGACTACGACAGACGCCAGAAACAGAAAACGTATAAACCCTACAAGATCGGAGAGATGGTGTGGCTGTCCACAAAGAACCTAAAAACAAAAGGGGAGTTACGGAAACTGAAACCAAAAAGGGAAGGGCCATTTCGGGTAGTGCAAAATATTAATAACGTCACCTTCGAACTCAAACTTCCAGATTCTTGGAAGATTCATAATGTTTTCCATGCCTCCCTACTCCACCCCTTTAATGAAACAGATGAATTCAGCCCCATCTCCCCTGATATGCCGGCAACCCTTGATGAGGAACTGGAATTTGAAGTAGAAGAAATCCTTTCCCACAAGGGAACGACACGGAGAATCCTATACCTGGTTAAATGGAGAGGATACCCCCATTCAGAAAACACGTGGGAACCAGAAGCCAACTTCACCAATGCGGATGCCTGCTTAACTGCATATAAACGCACCCATCAAATTACTTAGATTCCCCCAGAAAATGGTCTACCCAACCCAGAACATCTTCCAAGACAAACGATATGGACGTTGGCACACAGAATTTCACCCTGCAGAAACCAAGATCATTGAAAGAGACGGAAAAGAAATCAAATTAAAAGAAAAACGAGTGCATTTCCTCAATAAACATGTCGGCGAACACTGGAGCTTCTGCAGGATTGACTCCTGCCCCTATCACTGGCACGCCAAGAACTATTATTGACATCCCGGAATTGGTGGTAGCCCCATTCGGGATCTCCCCTTCTGAGCCATTCATTTCCCCGATTTTAGCGAGAGTAGGCGACGCCTACAACCTAAATTCGGTTCCCTGCCTAGAAAGAAGCTATCTATATCACAACATCTTAACGTCAATGTTCATAAAGGCGTGGATCGCCAAACGACGGCACCAATCCCCTATAACCGAAATAAAAACCCTCATAAGTGCCTATGAAATCTACTCTAACATTCATTCCTCCCGCTCTTTCCACAACGAAGAAGGAAGTTATGTCGGCCCCTTCTCAACCTCCCGCCAACCAGTCCTTGCCTCACAGCTGGTCTTCCTGGGCACCCTCTTGGCCCAATCCCTACACGAGAGCAGATTCGCCGACATCATCGCGGGGATCCCTCTCATCCTCCTCCAGTCAATCATCTGGGAACTCGTCGGTCCACTCCCCCCCTCCATTAGGGCCCGAGTCATTAGGAATCGCTGGCTTGTACTCAATTTCCTCCAATCTTGCGGAGGAGCTACGAGGTCTACTCCGGCGGCGCCACTCCACATCACAGGAGGACAGACAGCAAGCGAGGATGGAGGGGCTTCTAATCCCTTCCTCCCTACTCTCCCCAATACCCCCGAC
>JBBPJU010001703.1:0-10589 GCA_038088875.1 Austroboletus festivus | reverse complement strand
TTCCCTTTAGATAAGCCATATCATATCTAGAAACGTCACATTTTGAATTGGAAAATTATTCTGGTCCGATCGGCTAAATTCAACAAGTCGGATACCGGCGTTGTTAACTCCCATTGGTTCACGGTTGGATCATTTCGAATGATCCCGGAGTCCCCCGTTCGCTTCTGTCGATGCGAAAGAGAAGATTGGGTTGATGACACGTTATGTTGACTGGGACCCTGCGGATCTGAAACTCGACATGTCTGAAACCATTGTCCCAGACACATTCCTTGTTCTCGCGCGGACTCGATTACCTGGATCAACCAGCCATATTTGTCTCCGGTACCTGCTCCCTGGTTACACATCGAAGTCGATCTGTGTTTAGTTTCGGGACCTGATCATGCACCATTATGCGAAAAGAAAGCGTGACAGGTCACAAAGTAACGTATCAGGCCGAGATGCCGATAGCGGAGAAAATGTCCTCGGACCTTGCCTTTGAAAGGCACCTGGGTCATAATCATAAAATCGCCGACCACGTAGGGAAATCGGTAATCAATTCCTCAAAAAACCATACACTTTGGTTGCACTGCGACATTTATCTAGCCCGGATCAACGCCACCACTAACCAACGTATATTGACGATCCACTTTTTGCAATTACCCCGAAACGTCATGACAAAAAAAAAAGACCCTCGGCGTGTCACATCGACTTCCGAAGTGGGGAAAGTGAGCCACTAGCCAAGTACCTCGCGACCCCACCGGGTAAGCGGCGATCAGAAAAAAAAAAGTAAATGAAGAAAGGGATCCGACCCGGCATCTGGGTGAACAAACACGACGTTGTACAGAGGGCAAATCATTCAGGCTCAGGCGGGAGGACTATTTAAATTTAAATATGAACTTCCATACGCCTGTCGTGCCCTCCGCCCCCCGCTTTCCCGAAAAACACGGTACGTTCTGTACGTACGACGCCAGTGGCGAAAAAACGGAAATAACCATGGTTAAATGATAGTTTTTTCCACGTACGTGCGTTTTGGCAAGACGACGACGAACGTGTCTCAGTGTGGAAACCACCATCCGATGCGCACGGTCCCACGCATGCCTACGGCATCGTCTGGGAAAGAGAGGCAAGAAGATTCTTACAAAGTCCCTCAGAGTCAGTGGCCCTTGCCCGCTCCGGTGTAAAAATGACCATCATCGAGAGCTTAAACTTGAGATCGGAATCCGCATGTTCATCACGGTGAACTGCGGCATCGACAAGGGAGGCTGTGCCGTGTTGCAGCCCCCAACATCGCATCGCATCCTCATTATTCGGATATGGACACGCACAGCTCCGTTTTGATAATACTGATTACCCATGCAAGATTAGATGTTGCCACTGGCATGGGGACGTGGATGTTCGGCACACATGAGTACTTAGTTGCAGGCTCCACACTGTCGGTTCAAACACACAACCTTTTTGACGTTGTGTGCCATCGGATCCCAGACTGGGCCAGCGCCACAGTGTCGTGAGAGACGTACATACCGCGACGCCAAGGGTCGACAAGGACTTGGCTGCGTCGTTCCCCGAGTTAGATTTTCCACCAGCCATGCCGAGTCTCATGGGTCACACATGCATACCCCCGAAAACGGAAGTGCGATCGACAAAACAGAGTTGGTGGAACGGGTGAGGTCGAAGCGAGTAATGTGCACGACGTTTCAAAGAAAGATAAAAACGACACGACACGACACGAGGCATGCCATTGTCAATAGACATGACGCAACGCGCTCTCGATCGTTCCATCAGGGTCACCCGTCCTCGCGGTTTTCCAAGTCTTGACCGACCCTGGCACGATACGGGACGAATCGCCGTTTTGGAGTAGGGTCGTGGGTCGGAATTCAGGATAGGATATCATGGACATGCATACCCCGCGCGTTCTGCGGAGCTTCATCATCCACACTTTCCCGATCTTTGGTCCATGTCATTAGTATTACTAGCTTTCCTTTTCATTGTTGGCGAGGATCTGATACCGCAATGGTACTCATATCGCGGAGGATCGAGCACGCTGAGGGGCTATGACACCACCTCGTCCACTCTGCAAAGTAACGTGTTCATATATATTGGCTTGATGGTCACCGCGTGAGGCACGTTGTCGGTGTGCGTCTTGCCAAGGAGAGACATGTTCTTCATGCTCTGGTCCTGTCAGTTTATTTAGTTTTTTTTTTATCTGCCAACTTGATGTCCACCTCGCCAACAAAATGTCACCGCCATGCATCGCCGTGTCAAAGGTCCTGATGTCCGACCACGTCCCCTCCACGCGTACGGCGACATTAGATTTGAGCTTGAGTCTAGGCAGCGATCGGGTGGCCGCATCAGCACGTTGATTTGATCTCCGAGCAATGGCGAGCCGGTTGTTGAATTCCTCCGCCCTGGTAGTTTCCCTAGGGAGAAGGGGGAGGGATATCACGATGATGTCACCGTCACTGTCGTCACGAGCTTATGCACAATCCGGGTGTCGACGTGTCAGTGGTGCGAATAGCTCGGATGAGGCAAGAACAGAGGAAGCGCCGACACGATCGCTGCGACGTATCAAAGAAGGCGAAGTCGTAGACAACGCAGGGAGAAGAAGAAAAGGGCAAGAGAAGAGGAAAAAAAGAAGCAAGATTGAAATACAAGGAGTCTATCCAAATGTTACACTGCGTCCGCGGCTTCTTCAGCGCGTGCTACGCGTGTGCCATCATGCAAACGTGTACTGTAAAAAAAAAAAGGAATCTGAGAAGTCGAACGCGTGAAGACATTGATGCATCAGAGATGACGCAGCGTTCCCAACTGGAAGATCGATGGGTGCCGAAGAGGCGAACTTTCTTTTCCTGGCTGCTGATAAGTGCAGGGAAGAATGTAACAGTGTCTGAATCGACGCTTCCGTGGATCTTGGAGCTGTGTGGATGCATCCACACCGACGGAACATCGTCCAGCTGGTCTAGTTTGAGCAGGTGCGATAATCTGAAATCGTATCACATCAATGCACGCATCCACCGTTCGCTATCTTAAATGAATGAACTTGATCCCATCACCGTCCACACCGTCCTCATCGCTATCATATCCGCCTTTCATGTTTCATTTACTAGATCACTGAAAAGACTTGTGATGGGCAATGGCAATGACCAGGGCGGTGTGATGAATGAAATCGACCCACAGCTCCAGTCCTCCCTGCTGCTAGTCAGGGTCTAAGGGTGTGCGGCGGTGCGCCTCTTTTTTTCAGGTTGAGATCAATTCTAAACTTGGTATGTGATTCTCACGCGCTCGACTTTCAACAGGTCTTGTGATGGATCTTAATCTATCAAAAATGGCTGACGAAAAGTGTAGGACGGATAGGTTATCTGTACCGACATCACCGTTAACAAGCCCTCCGACAAAGAATCGGATGAAAAGGGCTTGGGAGACGAAACGTTTCCTGAACGCCACGGTTGCGATGCGACACATGCATGCTAGATCATCACGCGTCACGGTTGGTGGGTCTCAGACCCGACACGGGTTCGTACGCAAACGTGCAGTATCTCCAGAAGAAAATGGAGTGGTACGGCGGCGTTAAGTTAAAAAAGCCCCGCGTGTCTGTTCTTTCTTTTCGGGGGAGGGGAAGCAATGAATGTACATCCACCGAACGAAGCACAACGAAACTAGGCAATCACAAGTCTCAGCCCGAGTCCTGGTACTTGGATCCGAGCTATGCCACCCGGGCCCAGTGCGCTGAGAACTCAACGTCAACGCCCAACGTCTAGCACATGTACCCATGTGACCCGTCCTAGAACAATAATTCAACGAACAAATAAGTTCACGTCGGGCGCTCCGTCCCATGTCTCCTCATCCCATATAATCATATATATATGATATGATATGGTATATGGCACATATATGATCATGTCGCAGTCATATGAACACACCCCCCCTCCTTGTCGCCGAGCGCAAAAACCTCGTCCCCTAGAGATAGAAGGGCGCGCCAAATTCTTTGATCAGAAAGGGAAGAAAGGAAGAGATATGCGTGCCTCGTGGACGCGCCCTCCATTCAATCAATCATAATCAAATCACCCTCATATCGGATAGGGGGCGGCGGGATGGATACCGGAGATATCGTGACAGATCCTGATATGGATAGTGTCCAAAAAACGTCGTACGTACTGTGCTCATCAAACATGACCAAAAACGCGAAAAAAAGGCTTGGCCCGATCGGCATCCTAACGTTGTACTGCACAAAGCAGGTTCGACGGGGACAAAACTTTCCATTCGTTCGGACGGTGTGATGCAGTGGTCGTGATCATGAACCCTGAAGCTCAAGGCCTGACGTGGCACTACAGCGTCTTGTCATATTGTTCCTATCCTATCGCCACACGATTAACGCCATTCGACAATGTGCATGATAGGTGGAAGAACAGGATGAGAGGGCAAAGCAAAAGATGAAAGGAAACGCGTCGCGTGCCCTCACTTCGCCATCGACCCACCTAGACCTTCTATATCATGAATTAATATTAGCACTATCGCCCATTCATTCATCCGCTGTACGCTGAGACACGATGCCGATATACCTCAACGGTCATATTAGGGAGCTTGGCACGCTGTGCCACCATTCATGAACCACGCCTGCGCGCGTTCAAGACCCTGATAATGATACGGACCTCTTCACACAAGACAACCCTATAGTTCACGCACCTGAACCATTAGCACGGGTGGGTTTGTATGATTATCGCCGCTCATTTCAGTGGCGCTCGGGGATGCATGTTGGCGCGATACAAGTGCCCCTTCCGAATCTACGCGAACAAGCTGTGAATTTAGGACTCTGCGACCATCAAACATCAGTGAAGTCGCACAGGTCGGATGCCCTTGGGGTCGATGAATAACATGCAAGACGTCAATGTATGCTCTTTCAACGCGCGCATCAGTAGGTTTAGTACGGGATATCAATACATTACCTATCATCCATATCCACATCCCTGGGGCCACGTACAGGTGACAAGCATGCATGTATGCCCACAGACACGCCAGAGCAAGGACGCCGTCTTGAACACAACTGAATAGAAACCGTCCATCAACCATCCATACGCTGTAATGTGCATGCTGTGTGCTGTGTATGCTGTGGTCCAAGGGACACTTTTTGGAACGGCGACTCGATAAAAAGCTACCGGTCGACGATCGTGTTGCTCATCACCTAGGAACATGAAAACATGCCAACAGGATGGTCGGAATTGGGATCAAGAGGGAAAAACCAAGAGACCAGTCGTTGATCGAATGACGTCGATGCCTACCTGCATATGCTAGGCATGTCCAATCCACAATTTGGGCCATGGGATACCAGGAAATCGCCAGGAATACGTGCGATGTAGGGTGGAGCAAGGGTCATGAATGTCCATCTCTCCCTAAGACCGTAAATTTATGATCGAGCGGACAAGCATTCTGCCGCCAGCACATGTCGGGTAGCCCAAACGCTGTCTGCGTCATGGATCCAAGCATTAAGCATCTCCTAACTGTCTCTTCCTGTCCCCAAGGTGTCTGGCGTAGAGTTCCCATCATGGAGGATTGATGAAACTGTGGTCGGCGAGAAAGCCTTCTTTGATGCCTTCAAACCTGGAGGTAACGAAGTAGATCACAACAATGGTAGAGAGAGACTTCCGCTCCTCTCTCGATGCGAGATGGAAAAAATCCAGTTCAAGTGATGCCGACATCGTGTGTCGCAAAGGATGGGAGAGAGAAGCCTGCACCTCACAGATCCCATTTTAATTTCTCTGCACGAGAAAGCTGAATTGAAGTAGACGCATCCTTGGGATCCTCGCTGGTGTCAACACACCCCGTTCCTAGGAGCCGCCAACGTCATCGATCCAAAGCATAAATACGAACACCGCGGGCTCGTTTGTCGTACATCCCATCCCATCCCATTTTCCATTTTCCTTGCGATAAAACCAGCATCGACATAGGGGGTAGATGCTGATAGCCCTGAGCAACACGTCAAATAATATCCACCACCGAAGGCCATATCCTACCCAATCCGAATCAGCCCCATCCCAGCCAAATCACACGACCACACAACAAACACACTCACTCGAGCAATCCAATCAACGATTGAATCACCGCCCACACAAACGGGATCCACGTCGACATGTAAAATCCTCCTGCGCGATAGACCCCAACGAGCACCGCCGACACCACCGCCGCACCGACGAGCGCACTCATCACGCTCGACAACAAAAACACGAGCAGGATGATCAGGGAAAATGTGATGCGGGAACGGCGGGCATTGAGGCGATGTGGAAGGTTGGGCCAGTCCCCCGCCTGTGAGGGCGTGGATGGGTGGGAAAGGTAGGACCCGGCGTGCGATCCAGTCCGAGAATGAGTGTGAATATGAAGGTGTTCGGTCAAGAGAACGTCCGACGACTTGATTTTCACAGGCATCCATGCAAAATTGGCCAAGGCGTATAACCCAGCAGTCAGGCTAAATGGGATATGAAATATCAAGGTCCAGTAGAGCGTAAACTTGAACACCTCTAATCGTCGTCAGCATCCAAGACATGAAAAAGGGGCCATGGACGAACCATCCGGGCTAGAGAGGTAATACCCGCCCAACCGTGCGGGCGACCCAAAAAACTCGACTTCGATGGCGGGATTGTACAAAGACGGCCATGAAATGTTGTTAAAATGTACGCCTGGATAGCCGTCGCGCGAGTTCATACGTAGAGGAGAGGAACAAGGTTTGGTGGCTCTTAGACCTACAACTTCCGTTTCAGGCAACCAAGTTATGTAGTACATTTTAACTAGCTAAATGGAGCCAAGTTAGATATCATATCGATATCAGATACACGCCAGAACGAAAACCAAGCAATCCATCCGAGGCAGTCTCAACCCATCAGGTGTGCAGTCAAAATAAAGTCCTTAAATATCCTGATCCACTATCATATCCTCTCGTTTGTCTTCCATCCTACGTCGCTTCTCCCAGCCACGCTTAGTCCTCTCTTCGTCCAACGACCGGAACCCATACTTGGGCGTTTCGTACCCATCTCCATCATGCCTGTCCTCGTCTAGACGCAACTCGCTCAACGAAGCACGAGCCGATATTTCGCTTAGGCGGATACCCATCCGAAGACTATCGGGAGACGGGTATACTGCTGGCGTGGATGGGATCGACAGCGGCGTGTCGGTCTGTGCAGGCGTCGAGGGCGTCGATGATAACCCCGGCAACGATGTCCGGTGTCGTGCACTCGGCGAAACGGTGGGATCAAATGGGTCTTCCGTTGTCGACTGTTGTCGTTGAACACCAATGATTCGCAACCGTTCCACCCAGCTGCAATGCATGAGCATTTCCCGCTGGATATATAAGGTGATGACTTACGCATCGGCACGATCAAGACTCTCCTTGACCACACCGGTGACACCACGCATCATGTCTAAACTTTCCAACGCGAGTGTCAAGATATGTTGGGCCGCCCGAGTCGCTGTACTTGCAGTAGGACGGCCCAAGATTGTGCGCGACGAGGCCAAAGGTGACGAAGCACGAGACGAAACGGGCGTCCCAGACAGGGATCGATCTAGCCCACCTGCACCGCGTTCTTTGCGGTGACGGGCGCCTAGACTCCGCCGACTCGTGCCTGTAGCTCCTGCAGAGGCACCCGCAACTGAGTTCGCGCCTGGATTGTCCGTAGCACCCACACTCGCCGCACTAGCCCATCGTTGAGGGAGGTGAAGGATAAAGCCGCGCACCCGCGCACGCGCAGGTTCAGGGAGTGCGCTACCGGCATATTTACTAACCACGTCCACCACCTGTCGGATGGTATCGACCACGTCTTTACGCACGTCATGGAGCGTACGCATGTGCATTGGCGAGATGTAGGCATCCGATGCCGATGGTTCTAGAACAAAGGATTGAAGCGAGTCGATAAAATCTCGCAGAACGAGAATCTGGGAGTCGATATGCGAGGTTGCATACTGTGATACAAATGATCGGATCAAGCGAGAAGTGAAATGACAAAGAGACAAACTTGAAGCCACTGGAGACAATACTTTAAGCGACGCATACTTTCTTCGCTCACGGCCGCGCCGATACCGCCGGCCTCGAGGAGGACTGTTTGCCATCGACTTCGTGGCACAACTTGACGGTTCGCATTCTGGTCTGTTTGATCTTGAAAATGGGGCGTGGGTGTGCGACTTTGATTCGCCGAAAGCGGTGGTAATGAGGACGAACCGGATGCTACAATGGCAACATGGTGTATCAGAGAAGACGGACGAGAAGATAAGATAAACCAAATACAATGATGAGTATTGTCCGTCAGAGAATCACGAGGTGCTTTTGAGGCGCTCGTTGCATCGTTGGCATCAGGTATAGGACCATCCACCAGCATCCTGTCGTCCGCAGTCGATGCACGGCGATATCTCTCGAGCTGTAAAAATATAGAGGAGGGGGAGGGGGAGGGGAGGGGAGGATTATATAGCACAAGGGGTGGGGATATGTCGTAAATATACATACCCTATCGAGCTGCCTGCAGGCAAATTCATCCAGCTGATTGACGTCGACCGGTAATCTATCGATGACGGGCCGAGACATGTTCTTGACGGAAGATTCCACCATCTCCGCGCCATACTACCGTTGGGAACCGATCAGCCCTGTGTACACAGGATAAACGGGAAAGATGTACTTTGACGACACGCGAGCTCGCTTTTCCGTGCTCATACGCTCGTAGTGCGGTGCCCACGAGTGGTAGACTAGTCACCCTGGATACGAAATCGGGCGGGATTGCATCTGAAGATGGGGACGATGGTGGTGTGGCATTGGACGCTGATCAGGACAAGCGGTGTGAGCATGGACCGGATAAGAAAATCATGAGCCACGTACACGACGATGGTCTGCTATTCTTCATATCGCCCAACGCTCGCACTGCGATGCGCACGCTCTCGTCATGGTCCTCGAGGACGTCGACAGCAGAGGATACTGACGACAAGGACAGGGACGACGAGGACATTTTGACGACGAGAGACAGAAGTCGAGAAACAAGTACTAAAAGCACGTGTTCACACGATACTATTTCACGTGTTTTGATAGTACTAACATAAAAGGAAACTCCCTGATTAGACAATGTTAAAACAAAAAAGGAAATCCCCTGAGATGGATTGAATTGGAGCTGGACCACATCCAACTGAATTCGACAGACCGACCCCAGATTGACTGACTCCTAATATTTCTATACATTTCCCAATCTTACTTGAATCAGCTCTATTCGCAATGCGCCCGCTCTCGTCTCATCCCGTTCGCACCACGCCTTGTCCTCCTTCACACTCTTCGCCATGGCAGACATTGACAGAATGTTTCGCAGCGAACTCGTCGCGCTCGCAGACGAACCCGCCGAATCTGGCATCTGGGCACTCGATCATCTGTCCTCCATCCTCGACAACACTGATATTGCGCCCTTTGATTCCGCGTCCGTATGGGACATCTCGCTCGACGCCGACCCAACCCCGCGTTTCGCGCACCCATCTCCCGATGACATCACGCTTGGGCTATTCCCCGGCGTGCCACCCCAATTGGCTCACCGTCACCATGATCATCTTGGGAACCTCACACCCTCCAACGTTGATCCACTCCATCTCAACACGTCTTATTCCGATCCTCAGCCGACCGTACGTCTCTCTGACGTCACTCCCGCTCTCTCCAACACGCCAATCCCCATGCCCATGCCCATGCCAGTATTCATGCCCATGCAGACACCCATGCCCCTCCCCTCATCCATTCAAATACCACTCCCTACATCCGGAAAATCCGCGTCCACGTCCCCCTCCTCAGCTACCTCCGCCAGTTCATACATCTCCACCAATCCCTCTTCCGAAGACATGGACAGCGATGATATAGAGCTCTCGGATTCGGAATTTCTCCCCTCCCCACCCATAGGAAGCATCGACCCCGCTGCCCTCTACGCGCCCAGCACCAATGGCACTTATACGTGCATAAACACAGGCGCCACCAGCACTGACGTCACTGACAGTGCCATAATACGTCCATCTCGTCGTGCGCCCCGCACGATGACTAAAGTCCCCATCCCCATCCCTAATCTTACTAAAAAGTCCCGCGGGCGCAAGGTTCCAACGTCGAGCGGAGGACCCATCTAC
Organism: Austroboletus festivus; assembly: GCA_038088875.1. Lineage (NCBI taxonomy): Eukaryota > Fungi > Basidiomycota > Agaricomycetes > Boletales > Boletaceae > Austroboletus > Austroboletus festivus. The sequence continues at coordinate 497 of JBBPJU010001703.1, read as the reverse complement.
GCCGCGAGCAGGGACAAGACGAAAAAGGGAATCAGGACGTATACCTGCCATGCAGACGGATGCGGAAAGTGCTTCGTTAGAGGGGAACATCTCAAACGGCACATTCGGTCCATTCATACCGACGAAAAACGTCCGTGTCATTTCAACTCATCGCCGCGTCGCTGCTCACCTTTCTTTTCTGAAGCATGGAAGTGCACATTCGAAAATTGTACGCGAACGTTTAGCAGGCGCGACAACTTGAACCAGCATTTACGCATTCACAAACTACAAGGCAGTGACGATTGAAAGACAATATGTCATACAAAAGTGATCACGCACTCGACTGACCGACATTCAATTTCATCTTATCATTATTTTTACCCTATCACGTGCACCATCAAGAGCACTTTTTCTTTTTCTTTTCGATCGCTTTTTTCTTAGATAATGCTGTATGGATCGGCATGACATGGGGACATGTACATGTGTAAGTGTATCGGACAAGCATGATGGGAGGTAGA
>JBBPJU010001702.1:0-10601 GCA_038088875.1 Austroboletus festivus | reverse complement strand
CTAAAGGAAAGGGGAAAGCAAAGGCTAAAATAGCCGAAGTCGAGGATGACCATATGATGCTTAACGACGATCATGATGATGACGATCACGATAGCGATGAAAATGTACATGTAGCTACTATGAATGAATCGGCCTTCGAAGCCGATGTTTCCGATTATTCTTGGATTGCAGACACTGGAGCGACGGCGCACATATGTGCCCAATGCAATGCATTTGAGACTTATTGCACACTACTGAAAGGGGATGTGCGTATGTTAGGCAAAAACACTATCGCCGTAAAAGGGATAGGAACCATCAATCTCGATAGCCGAGTTGACAGCGGTACTATTCAGGTATAATTAACCGATGTGTTACATGTACCTAACGCATGTGAGAATATTTTCTCGCTTAGCATGGTAACTCGAGCAGGAGGCCATCCTCAACTTCAGCTATTTTAGCCTTTGCTTTCCCCTTTCCTTTAGCGGACTGCGTCTCTCTTTTGTTTTTAGAGACTCTCCCCTTGCCCTTATTGGCAGGGTTTAGAAAACATTCCTCAGTTCTATGACTGGGCTTGCCGCAATATTTGCAGTGGCCTTTCCCTTTATAGAAACAATTGTTAGTGTCGTGATTGTCGCGTTTACAAATTTTGCAGAAAAGAGTGGAGGCAGCAGCTGATTTGGATGTGCCCGCTGCTTTGGCTCCGGTACCTGAGACGTAAACGCTGTATGGGCCGTCAACTCCTTCAAGTTCATCCGTCTTTCTCCGGGCCTCTTCCTCCAGGATGAGCATACAAATTTCCTGGACAGTAAACTTCGGCTATTTTAGCCTTTGCTTTCCCCTTTCCTTTAGTGGACTGCATCTCTCTTTTGTTTTTAGAGACTCTCCCCTTGCCCTTATTGGCGGGGTTTAGGAAACATTCCTAGGTTCTATGATCAGGCTTGCCGCAATATTTGCAGCGGCCTTTCCCTTTATAGAAACAATTGTTAGTGTCGTGATTGTCGCATTTACAAATTTTGCAGAAAAGAGTGGAGGTGGCAGCTGATTTGGATGTGCCCACCACTTTGGCTTCAGTAACAATTTTGAGTCCATTGTCTGTTCGTATGTAGACACATGGATCGCTGTGGATTTTAATAAATCCAATTTTTATTAGTTCGGAATCGAATTTTTGATTCCACTCTCGGCCCGATTGTTTCAAGCCATAGAGAGTTTTGATCAGGTGACATAGACGGGCAGTCCCGTCATCATAGCCGTCCGGCTGTTTCATATAGATTTCCTCTTTTAGGTCACCATTAAGGTACGCGCCTTTGACGTCCATTTGCTGGATCTCAAGATCCTCTGCAACTGCCATAGCTAAGATGGCTCGTATGGTTTCCAGACGAACAACAGGCGAGAAAGTCTCGTTGTAGTCCATTCCTGGGATTTGTGAGAACCCTCTAGCCACTAACCTTGCTTTGTACTTTTGTAGTTTACCATCTTTGTTGTATTTTCGGACGAATACCCATTTATTCGATATAGGTACTCTGTCCTTTGGGGCGTCTACTAGCTCCCAGGTACCCATTTTATTTAGTGTATCGAGTTCGACCTTAATCGCCTTTTCCCACTCCGGCCAATCGGGTAATTGTTTCGCTTCTTTAAGCGATTTGGGATCTTTCCCACTTATGTAACTATTGTTGAACGCGAGATATACACGTTCGGCCGAAGTTAGTGTAACGACTTTGTCGTTCTCGTCATCCTCTGACTCCAGCAAATCGCTGTCCGGATCAGGATCGCCTTTGTCAATGGATATTTTTTGTCTTTTGTGTGACATTATATCCTCCATCTCATCGCCTTTTCGCTTGGCTTTCCCTGTTAGTTCTGTGGCGATGTCCGCCTCAGGTAAGGGTGCCTTGTCTCGCGTGATTCGGTCCTGAGAAAACGTATCGGTGTCCGATCTGCTGACGGCGGAGTCTTGGCCCTCTCGCTTCTCCCCCTCAAGTTGGCGTCCCGGCTGAGTGTGGGAATCATTGGTAAGTGGGAACCGGTAATTTCTGGATACTTTTATTGTTTTCTTCGTACTATCGTAGTACTTGATAGCTTTAGGGCCTTCTTGATAGCCAACAAATATGTATTTGTTTGCTTTTGGATCAAGTTTTGAGGGATTTAACTCCTCATTTAGAATCCAGACGTCCTGTCCGAATTCTTGGATGTGGGAAATGTCCGGTTTATTTCCGGTCCACCGTTCCATCGGTGTCATATTAGGTACAGCTCGGGTAAATACCCAATTTCTAATATAGACGACATGCGCCATGGCTTCTGGCCATAATTGATTGGGAAGTGATCGTGCAAAGAGCATTGCTTGTGTCAACTCCAGAACGGTTCGATTGTACCACTCGGCAACTCCGTTTTGTTCTGGAGTGTAAGATGCAGTTGTGTGCATTTCAATACCTTTATTCTGGCTCCACGAGATTAGATCTCGATTAACATATTCGCGACCATTGTCGCATCTGATCGCTTTTGGATTGTATCCATGCCTTTCCAAATGGAGAAGGTACGCTTTGACTTTTTCTATTGTTTCGTCTTTTGTTCGCATGTAGTAAAGTACTACATGCCTACTTGCATCGTCAATAAAGGATATGTAATATCTGTATCCATTGTATGAAGGGACTCGAGCGGGTCCCCACACATCTGTGTGTGTAAGTTCGCTGAGCGCGAGTTGTCGGTGAGATACCAATTTGGAAATCAGCTCACATGTCTGCTTTGCCTGGATACAGGCATCACAAGCGATATTTCGGGGACTGTCGGCTATAGAGAAGCCAGTAACGAATCCCTTACTAAGCAATTTTTGTACATAGATTATTGGTACTGACATGACCAAGACATTGGTGCCATTGTTCCCATGTGTAGGAACTTTTGATTTTGATTGCTACATTCGCATTAGTAGATAGTGTCTGACACACATTAAGAAAGAATAATTTTCTCCTTTCCCTTCCTGTGAGTATGCAGCAATCATTTTTATCGCACATGCATAGCATAGAATCTTTGCTGTAGGCAAAATGGCCTCCTGCTCAAGTTACCATGCTAAGTGAGAAAATATTCTCACATGCGTTAGGTACATGTAACACATCAGTTAATTGTACCCAAATAGTACTGCTGTCAACTCAGCTATCGAGATTGATGGTTCCTATCCCTTTTACGGCAATAGTGTTTTCACCTAATATATGCACATCCCCTTTAGGTAGTGTGCAATAAGTCTCGAATGCATTGCGTTGGGCGCATATGTGCGCTGTCACTCCAGTGTCTGCAATCCAAGAATAATCAGAAACATCAGCTTCAAAGGCTGATTCATTCATAGTAGCTACATATACATTTTCATTGCTATCGTGATCGTCATCATCACAATTGTCGTCGAGCATTGTATGATCATCCTCGACTTCGGCTATTTTAGCCTTTGCTTTCCCCTTTCCTTTAGTGGACTGCATCTCTCTTTTATTTTTAGAGACTCTCCCCTTGCCCTTATTGGCGGGGTTTAGGAAACATTCCTTGGTTCTATGACCAGGCTTGCTGCAATATTTGCAGCAGCCTTTCCCTTTATAGAAACAATTGTTAGTGTCATGATTGTCGTGTTTACAAATGTTGCAGAAAAGAGTGGAGGTGGCAGCTGATTTGGATGTGCCTGCCGCTTTGGCTCCAGTACCTGAGATGTAAATGCTGTATGGGCCGTCAACTCCTTCGAGTTCATCCATCTTTCTCTGGGCCTCTTCCTCCAGGATGAGCATACAAATTTCCTGGACAGTAAGCTTTGAGGTCTTGATGCCCCCTTTGCCCATTCCCCCGATAGCGCCAATGTGTGTTTGTATGAAAGGGCCCCAAGAGCGTGGCAAATTCGCTAAGAGTGCATATTTGAATTGCGGATCCTTTATCGCTTCTCCTGATTTGGCTAAGTGGTCACGCAGCATCTTCATGTGATGGATGTATTCCACCATCTCCTGCCCCTCCTTACACTTTGATGTGTATAGCTGGCTAATCATAGACATAATGGCTTGTACCCCAGTCGGCTTGTGAATAGACCAGAGTGTGCTCCACATTTTGGCGGCAGTGCTACAATCGGCGATGTGTGGGACTTGATTGTTGCATATGGAAGTGAAGAAAAGTTCCCATGCTAATTTGTCCTTGCTGAGCCAATCAGCTTCTTTTAAATCTCCATATGGCGGTCTCTCTTGTATACCAATAACGATCTCCCAAGCATCACGGTGTGTGAGAATTGAAGCGACATGATGTTTCCAAGCGAACCAATTATCCTCCGACAACTTCTCGATCTTTGGCAATGACTTCAACGCTTGTTCAGACTGTGACATAACTGTGGCAGCTGTGGTGGCTGTGTTCTGGATAGTTCTGGTGGCACTGCTGGAAGCAGGGGTAGCACCTCCTTGTCGGCACACAGGACAATTAGGGTGTGGACAAGCAGGAGGTGTCGGCTGTCTCTGCACTGGTGGCATAATGACAGGTGGGACTATGGATGATTGTTGTGTTTGTGGTTCCGGCGTTTTCTCGCCAGGCATATGGACAGGTGATAGGTGCGACATAGTAAATAGGGGTGCTGCTCAACTCGTAGATGATGATTAGATATGCACCTCAGGGCTCATAACCACTATTGGGTGAATTCTGAGCACAGGAATATATTTGATTAGGTGCAAGGATCGAGTGGTAAGACTCGGGCAGCGAGATGGGAGCAGCGGGTCAAGAAGCAGTTCTCCTCTCCTTGCCCTCATGATGTCATTGCTTGACTTATATACCGTACTACTGCTGTTTATCTAATATCTCGACTTTGTTATGCACTTGAGGCCATGAGATATTATAGTCATCTTTGGGTTGCTTACTCAACAAAACGCATATGACAGATGCAGCATCTTGGCTTTTTAGGATACTCACCATTGGTCAGGGAATGAGGCAGCTACTAGCCAGCCCATGAGTCAAGAAGGCAGAGCTTGAGTCCGTCCTCCAGTTTTATCACACAAGTGAGCAGCCCCTTCGTGACAATGTATCAGCATTCTCAATGGAGTCTTGAAACTCAGCTCCAAAAGCTTACTGTTATCACCCCCATCAAGGTGTGTTGCATACACTGAGGTCTAAGACACTCGTTAGACTGGTGTCAAATGTTTCCTTTCAGGACATCATACTAACACATCCACAGCATTGATGTTATCCTGGATAGCATTACAGTGGATGCCATGTATGTTTATTTTCCCTGAGAAAAATGCCATGTGTTGAAGCCTATTGGCTTTTTGTGCACCTCTACATGAACTGGGCAGCCCACTGGCTTTCCAGTTGGTTGCTCCACAGTCCACTAGAGCTCTTGTTTTGATCATGATTCTTCTGTCCAAATCATATATGAGAATCAGAATTTGGATTGCATTGGAATCTTTTGATACAAGTATAGACAGAAATCTAGAAAGTCATGACACAACTGCATGCCCCTTTTTTAATAACCTTTTACTTTGGCAATACAAGTGATCATTAATTTCTTTCAAGAATGTAGACTGGACTTCCATCTTGGTGACTGTCTCTTCTTTCTCCTCATCCACTTCCATATATGTATAGTCTTCATCATACACCTGTTTTAATATGTAAAGAAGATCATCTTGATTAACCTTCTTTTTGCTAGTAAGCTTCTTTATGTATTCATCAGCTACTCCAGGTTCTTCTTTTACCTCTCAGACTTTTTTCTGAGGTTTTGCTTGAATTCCTCAGCTATTTTCCTAACCCTGTTTCTAAGGATGGTCTCTGGGATGTTTCCTAGTTGAACATTTGATCTTGTGACATATGAAGCATCTATTTTCCCTAATATGTTTTGCTTTTTTCAATGGAGGTGAGTTATATGGCATCTACATCCATAGTATTTGGATCTTTACTCCTTCTGTTTCCTTCTCCAGAGAAGAAGAGGTGATTTCTCCTAAGATCTCTTTCTCATTCAATTTGCCTCATCCTGGTATAGGACTTGTTGATCCATTCTTTCAACTTGTCTGGTTCTCTGAGGAGTACTATGGGGGAGAAGATGTCAAAGTTTAATCCTTTGATGAACCATTCACAGAGAGCTCCTTCACTGATTTCCTCTGAGTTGGTGGCTTTCAACTGGAAGTTTTGAATGTATTCTTGTAATGATGAAGGGGCCTCATTTCATGTGCATCTGAGTAAGTTTCCTTTGGCTATCTTTGTGGGATTCTCTAGATACAAAGGAATTTTCAAAATCTTCTGCAAGCTTTTCCCAAGTAGTTTTGTCTGTTTTTATCTCACCTTTTTTTTTGGTGTTCTTAGTATACCATCCTTCAGCATATATTCTTCCTTTCCCTTTACTCATTTTGTTAAGGGCAGTTAAGATTTTCTTCTTATCATTGTTGTACAATTTGTCATTCATCACATAGTAAGCAGTTATTGAAGTGATCCACCACTTGGCATCTTCTGCCTTTCCTGGAAAGTCTGCTGGGCATCCTGACCAAAGTTTCTTACTTTGGCTGGTCATTCCTCAGAATGGTACTGGTATTCTAAGGATAAAGTCTTTTTCTTCAACATCTACCTGAATCAGTTCTGATTCAGTTCTAAGGTGGGTGGTCTGCTCTCATGAGACTCTGGCTTCCTTCTCAAAGTATCCATAAATACAGATGGTAGTTCAGCAGGTATAGGAGATGGACTCCTTCTAGTGAAGACAGTCTCGATAGTAGGGATTGGAGAGATGGGTTCTGATGCAGAAGGTCAGTGATGTGTTGGCCACTGACTAGTGAGGGGTGGAAAAGATGTCCCAAGAGTTCTGCTTCTTTCAGAGATTCAAAGATGTTGAGTAGGAACTGGGGAGTTTCTGATGACCTTGGTTTGGTCATTGTATGGATGGGAGCCCTAGTTGGAGTCCACTAGGATAGTAAATCTTCTGGACAAAATCTTGCCTATTGGTGGGTACTCTTCTTGATGATACAAAAGGTGATAGTTCAGCTAGATTTAATATTATGCTGAACAAGCATGACACCTAGTCTGATTCTTTATCACAGTATGCACTCAATAGTAGCACAAAGACTAATAGAAATCCAATGGATAAGATCACTGCAGTGACTCTTTCATACTAAGGATACTAGACACCACACTTGTGATTGTATAGATCTAGCTAAGGGTTACAAATACTGAGGCTCCCATATTTATAGGTAATCCCAAGGGTGCAAAGTTGCTATCACTCTGGGATAGGAAAAGGCACTGTAAGATCAAGATCTAGAACTGCAGGATCTGTCATGAGGTGGAAAAAGAAGATAATCCAATAGTATGGTAAATGAAAAGAGGGCAATGATGCCCAGCATAGTGGAATAGGGGAATTGTTATGGAATGATGGTGATGACCTCCTATGCTATACCTGGACCTGCTGGACCAACCATCTTTTTCTTCCACCTTCACTGACAGTGACATGGAGGTGGAGCCATAATTCATGTTACAATTTATCCTTGGAACATAGCTGAGTAACATCTGGACTACCCTTTTCCTTGACATCTTTCACCTTGACTTACTTGTATTGTTTCCTAGATGAGTCTACTTACATTCTATGTGGATATGCTCTATTTCTCCAACTCATCTAGCCTTTGCTATTTCTTGCTTACTCGATTCCCCTTTGTCATAGACTTTCCCATTGATTCGGTTACCTGATGAACATTTGTCATGGATGAGTTATTCCTTATCTCTTATCTTGGTTCAACCCTCAACCCTTCTGACTCATCCATTCCATTATCACCTTGGCTCATCTGTTCTTCCTACTTATTAGTGACTTAGCCCCTTGATCTCAGATCACCTTCCATTCTTCTGGCTGAATCAGCACTTCTTTGATGTTCTGTCACTTCCTGGACATTCTGATGACTCATCATTCTAACTCATCATCAGTCCCCTCTACCCTGTTCCCTTTCTTATATTACACAGCTGCTTCCCCTGACCACTATATATAGCAGCTCTATCTGTACAGTAGTTCCCCATCTTAGACCTCCCTTCATAATTCCCTATTGATACGGAACGCAGGACATGGAGTCCGATGTTCTGAGCAATAATCCGATCTATGTGGGAGGGGAGGCGGGGGCCGTAATGGATGCATGTGGCAATGAATGCTTCCCTGGCAGCAGCGAACTCGTGGGTAAGGATAAGGCACAGGGCTAAGACCTGTCGCATAAGGATTCTCTCAAGAAGCAGTAAACCATCCACCGTTTCAAGGTACAGCAGATTCCATGTATGGTTGCATAGATTCTAACTAGGGAAACTATAGAGTTACATGGGTGCTATTTATATGTAAAGGGGAATAGATGGGAATCTATTCCCTTCTGGGAAAACTGGGAACTACTTGCTGTAATAAGCAGCAAGGAATGGAAGCGTCCAGTTTAGAATGGAAAAGAAGACCAAGGTAAGTAACGGCATGCACCGCCGAGGGAAAAGGAAGGGCTGTGCATGGGAATTCTCTCATGGTCGTGAGATAGTTCCTAGAATGGAGACCAGAAAGGATATAGTAGCTATTCGGACTCGGAAGAGAAAGGAAAGAAGTCCCGCCTACATTTGAGGTAACTCTTGACCTCTAGTTGGTCCCAGCAGAACCACTGCTCCTCCCCGGGAGGTATATTCTCTTGATTAGCAGAGAGAGGTGGAGAGGCAGACCATAAGTCCAGGGATTCCCCCCAGGCCAGAGGGGAAGAGAAGTCATCATCCTCTTGCATGGAGACATCTGTGGAAAAGTGAGAAAAAGATGGGGCATCCAGCGCCTCAGGATATGGAGTAGGGGATCTCCTCCATCGTTCCATAACACCTATCATCTCCTGTCCATGATCCCTTGATGCTCCTGTACTCTCCTACTTTTGAGAATCTATCATATATCCTATATCCTTGTTGTCTGCCTGTCTCAGACATCCACCTGTCACTTCACCAAGAACTCTTGACCTTCAGCAATGTCCCTTAACCATCATCCTGCTGAAGCTTTCTCCACCCTAATCATTGGTGATGTTCCCCTGTCATACTTCCATTCACCCCATCACCAATCCCTCTATCTACTGATGGCTGTCTTCTATTCCGATCTCCTGTCATCCAGTCACCCCCTTACCAGTACTCTGGTAGAACTCTTGGCCTTGCCAGTTCTATGGTGATATCTATTGCTCTCCTTGATCCCTGGTGATGTTCCCCTTATCACTTGCTCATTGCCACCCCCTCTTTGAGACCACCCCCCTAGAATTTACCTTTGCCCTTCCCTTTGTTCTTTGCCTTTGTTCTCTGTATAGGGACATAAGGGCTACACTTGGACCTACCTGGTACAAGTGTAACAATTCACTGGGGAATGGAATAGAGATGCAGATGCCTAGGGAGTTGAGGACTTTCCTCAGAAGAATATTCCCCTGCAATGGGAGAATGAGGTGTGGTATAACAGGGATCACTATGATCTCATGGACTTCATGGATAGGCAAGAACACTTTTTTTCCTTCTTCTGAATGCCTGATCCTCTTGGCTTGATTACCCTGTTTCATAGATACCCTTCTTTCCTTGAGTTGCTGCCCCACCCATTCTACTCCACGCTACATCTGCTGGGGCATGCTTTACCTTTCCTTTTTCATCCACATCTATGATGGAGGGTATGTTCCTTTTTAAGATAAACTTCAATCACCTACATTAGAGTTCAGACCTGAATCAATGGGAGAATCTCATGCATTGCCTCTTTATTTATCATTCAAAGGCAGTGCACACAGCATTATTTCCAATCTTCTTTTTGAACACTTCTTATTCTTGAACCTTATCCCATTCAGGTAAGGCAGTGTTTCCCTAACTAAACAGGAACACTTTCCCATTCTATTGCCATTTGGTATATAAGCACCTTTGTACAGTAGAGTTATTCCCAGTTAGAATATACACATTCTTACATAAAACTAGCTGTACCTTGAAATGGTGGATGGTTTATGTTACAGAACGATGGCGGAGGCCGCCTACGCCGTACCCAGCGGAGCTCGACGCTCCATCTTTTTCTTTCTCTTCAGGACACTTCACGGATATGAGAGCGGACTTCTCCAGCTCCTTAGCTTGGGGGGAGTCCTTAGACCAATGGAACACATCTCCTCCACTGCCGGACAACCAGGAGAACATTCCCCCGGGGAACGAGGAGTGGTTTACCTGGGACGCCCAGGAGTTGTACGATTACATGCGCAGACGGGAGAACACTTTCCCCTTTTGGTTTGAGTAACTTTTATTTATTTTCTTTGACCTTTCTGGAGATACTCGATCTATTCCACAGTTACTGTCAGTTACCTTTTCCACTCATACCCGCTCCACACAGCATCTGCTGGATCAGGTTTTATCTCTCTTATTTCCGATAGATCTCATATCTCCTTTCTTGGTCCTTTAGGAGTCCTTCCCACACTCGTGGGAGAGTTCCCATGCACTGCCTTTCCCCTTTTTCTCCATAGGCAGTGCATGCCATCAATTACGGTATTTACGACACGATCTCATCTCTGATGGATCTGACCGGACGCTTACCCCTTTCATTGCCTCTCTTTACGGCAAGCCCTATCTTACCTAGATCGGAAGTATTACCTAATACTTCCGAAACTCTATATAAGCACCCCTGTACTTTAGTCATGTTCCCTAGTTAGATTCTA
>JBBPJU010001701.1:0-10606 GCA_038088875.1 Austroboletus festivus | reverse complement strand
CCGTTGGGTGACCCGTACACTGGTAGTTGTCGCCAGGGTGGCTGCGCTCCGTTCTATCCCTCCATCTCCTCTCTGGTTGGCGTAGCGTCGTGCTGCCTTTGCCGTCGGCATCGTAGTGGCACGTCGTTGCATTGTTCCCACCCTAGTGGTGGTGGTGGCACGCCGTTATGTCGTTATCAGTGTTATGGGGGCATGGCATTGACGGTGCCTACCCTGTCGTCGTCGTCAACAATGTGGAATCGCTCACGTGGCTGTGTAATTCTCGCGCGTTTGCTTGTAACAATTACTTTTTTTTGAACGATGACAGACGGAATTGGCGTCACTGCTGAAATAAGATTGAAAGTCCGTTGTGATTGCGCAAATATGTCAGGTACAAGTTGATTCGGAGCCGCTATAGTACTTACCCGGAGCGGTGAGGCGGCCCGCCCCCGCTCCCCATCAAGACTTGTAGCGTCCCTATGAAACTTTATCGACAAGAAAATAATGTGGTGACTGAAGAGGTTTGCTAAGCAGCTGAGATGCTGACCAACCAGAAGAAATTCCGATACGTACGTGAAAAACATCTTTAATCAGTAACGATAGATCACAGAGCTTCTTTTACCTTTTGAAAAACCGTTGTTCGTTTTTCGTGGCTCGCCAACATTCCTCAGGGCTGGGTTGGTTCTTTGAATATCCTTCCGACTCGGACGGGTTGTCCTTATCACTTACACCACGTCCATGTCAAGTTGTACAAGGCGATCACTGGTAAGAATCCTTCCCCATGTAAGTTTAAGGAGTTCCATCTTGTGCAGGGTCGTCCTGCAACTGTCCTTTCTGGTTGTGGTCCAATCTTTCCAAAACTATGAGCTTTCACATTTCTATTTACACCCTCAACACCTGCTTGCCTGGCCTGGCATTTTGCTGCGTCCAGAATCTGTTCGTGCTCGGGTCTCCTGGATGGTTGATTCCCGGAAACCTACTCAACATTTTGACATATACAACGTGTTAAGCGTCTCAGGATATGGTCAAATGATACGGCAAGTGCACGTGCATATGTGTAACAATTTTTATCTCTCAATGTTTTGGAGATACAATATATGCCATTCTCAGCTCTCACCATTCACATCCCAAAAAGACAGCAAGAACAATCTGAAACATTGTCGTAGTGTGAGCCACTTGGTCGCGGTCACGGTGCTAGAGTCGACAAGGTTGAAATGAAACAGGGGAACCCACCTGGACAGTCTGGCACGATGTGCGCTTCGTAGGAGAAAGGGCTTGTCACCAGACTGCGGTCAAGGACACGAACGTGGGCCCCGTTTCAACGAAAGAAAGGTGTCGCGTGTGGCACATGTGCTAAACGTGTATTATAAAGCATGGTGAACTTGAGGCTATCGCTGTCAAAGTCTGTGTTTGAGCCCACTGAGAAGTCACGCGGAAGTCGATCCAAACTTGCGTTACAGTTCTGTTTTGTCATCATAAGCATTCCCGGAGTGCCACATAATGTCAATACCAGTTGGGCGAATTGGGATACTAAGAATTGAAGGGCTGTTGGAGGTAGAAGTATGAAGAGGCCAACCTGAAGACTAGAACGTACAGGAGTTCGAATTAGAATCCCCATAGAGAAGTGCATCATTTTTCAATGGTGGCTACTGGAACTACACTGCTAGAGCAATGATCGCGTAGGTATGCACACTCCAAGGCGTCGCTAAGAGTACCATAATGATAAGCTCGGCACGTCAAAGCCCCGGGCCATCATTCAGAAACGGCTCGGCAGGGTGATGAGCAAAGCTTCAACTAGGAGCGGTCTGCCTATGGTCACTAGTGACTCCATGCTACCTTTCCTCAAGGCACAATATAATACTCGGTATCACACAATCATAGTCATAGTCTTTAAATAAACGCACAGAGACAGGAGGACGACGTGATGCGGAGAGATATGCATGATTCAATTTTTGAAACATTTTATAACTTAGCCGATTGACAAGTGGAGTGTCTGCTCAGTTCGGGGATTGTCTGGTAGTGCCTAAATCGGCGAATCACACCCACTTGTTGTATAAAGCTCACCTGAACAACACGAATATAGCATCACCTAGACCCATGAACTCGATCCAAACCCTCGATGTCTTCCTTTTCGGCTTGGTTGTCTACCTTGCTGGATGTCTCGCTTCAAGAAATACTCAGAGACATCCTGGGGCCCGATGGTTCCTTACTGAAGACCTGCTTGACTTTCCGATACGTTTCGCATGAAGCGTTCTGTTCTCTCACCCCAAACGCCCTCAAGGGAACCAACCGGATCAACGACACCATCCTGTCAAATAGGGAATGTATTTTTCATCAGTGGATCGGGGAAGAGAGCGCTTTCAAAGTGGTCTGCCCTATGGAGGAAGTGGAAGCAAAAAAAAATCTGCCTATCCTACCGGAGAACAGTTGCGATCTAGATGACTATGGGGTGAATGTGATAGGTATGGAGTTACGTTACTTTGCGGCATTTTTGACCTGACTAGACGTACGATGCTAGGGTTTGGAGCATCCGAATCAGAAAGGTTCGCAAGAAAAAACAATAGTCAAATGTAACAAATGCGCTTGTAGTCCGGGACGGAAACATGGTGTGTTTCGCCAAACCTTCCGGCACACCTGAATTAATTTGTGGGATCCAAAGGATGCTTGCTGGATGGTAAATTGGTTGTACGAGATGCAGGGGTAAAGATCGAGAACTGTATATTAGGCATAGCCGGGGGAACACGATCATCGCGGCTACTTCTCGCGTGAATTTGTCTGTTATTCGAAAGCCGCTGCCGGAGAGAAGGAGAGGGCAAGCATCGAGGCATATAATAAGAAGTAATCCACAGTTCTGTTGCCTGGCCCAGGACGCGAATGATTTCAAGAAAAGGCAATCAACGGTCGGTGAGGATGTGAGCAAGATAAAGCCTTAGACAACCCAAAGGACCCGAGAATTAAACGAAGACTGGCTAGGGTCTTATTCCTGAAACAAACGCGAGTTGGATGGTAGAGGTGTGGCTATATTCAGTTGTGCTCGTTGCCGCCGGTACTCCAGGAATGCATTATAGTGATCTGTGGCTTCACAGTTTCTTACTGGAATATTTGTGATATCCTTCCCTTGCCCTACTGCGGTAATTTAAACACTTAGGCCGTATCGAAAGCTCACCAGAATTGTTCGCCGCGGCGGTGGGTCACTCCGAACTGTGGAAGGATGTGTAATAACTGATTAGTAAGATAAGGAACGTGTACATTGTACACTATGTACGCATCAAGTCTGCCAATTCCTCAATCCCCTGACAAGTATGCATTCGATACAGGGGAATCAATCAGGGGATAGTGAGTTTCTAGACGAGTTCTGGGGGTATAGTACTAACCAAGGCACTCTGACAAGAATCAAATGAGAACCGATCCCCATCTACTAGTATTAACATCCCCCCAAAGAGAGCAACAACAATCAAGGTGGGACAAGGAATATGGTCCGTTTCATTCATTCCTGATGGGAAGTATATCGTTGGCGGCGACTATGGAGGCAAGCTTCGATGCTGGAGAGTAGAAGATGGGAAAGAGGTGTGGATGGGAGATGTCGGGGATCCCATTTGCAACATCGCGGTGTCACAAGATGGACGATGGATCGTATGCGGGACACGCTATAAGGGGCTGGTGGCGGTGTGGAATGCGGAAACCCACCAGAAAGTTATCGAGTTTCAATCGCACCCGGAAGACGTGCGTGTGCTGGATGTCTCCCCGGACGGAACGAGAATCGCGACCGGGTCATCTGACAAGACAGCGTGCGTCTGGTCGCTGTCAAGGGGAGAGCGACTACTTGGACCATGGAAACACGATGGCTTTGTGGATGCTGTCAAGTTCTCGCCAGACGGAAGCTTCATCGCCATAGCCGTCGGCCCTGAGGTATTCATTTGGGGAATCAGTGACTCAGGAGGCAGTTTCAGGGTCATTAACCTGAGGTGGTTCACGGCCCATCAGTGCATTGCTTGGGCTACTGATAGCAAGAGATTCTTCATCTTGTCTACCGGTGGTAAAATCATCAGTATCGGTGTGCTATCCGACAAGACGGCCTCGGGCACTGAATGGAACCCTTGCGAAGGCAGCTTATTGATTCCACTTCGTTCGGCCTGTATTACCATGGCAAGCAATGGCAGATTTTTCGCAGCTTTAGCAGGGGGTCCTATCTCGTTTTGGGACACGGAAACGTACCAAAAAATTGGGACTACCATTCAGCAGAATGGCCATATCGATATCTACTCCGATATTCAGATGGCAGTATCAGCGAACTACGACATATTGATACACTCGGGCCAGACAATCACTGTTCAGAGTCTAAGTGATATCCTACCGGCGTCGTATTGCAACTCGGACGTAAGTACGCAAGTATGTATTCTCCTAAGGCTGCTCTGCTTATTCACTTGCATGTTCACTTGTTTCAAACTTGGCAGATCCCAATCTCTCCAGAATGCATTAATGCTAAATGCCCGGATCCTGCTGAGAAAATTGTGCATGCGAAGGAAGAAAACGATGCTAGTGGTGCGTTCGCAGACCCTAGACTATGTATCATTCGTAGGCTATATGTTTTGTCATCCACACATAAGATGGTAAAATAGCGCACCTCGAAGAAGCTATGGAGCAGCTCCGTAACCAGCCACTCGATTTACAGAAGCAGCAAACCAAGAGAGAGATGACATCAACGAAACCATCAAATCTCTTCATACACAACTTGAGGTAAAGACCTCGAGTGTGTCTATCGTTTGCCACATCGATTAACACGTCATTAACGTCCACATTCTTTAGATAGCAAAATTTCGCGGCTCAAGGAAGACATGCAACAACTTCGCACCCGGCTCTCCGATTCTCAACAAATCATTCGTGCATATGAGCAGAAACATCGCTGCGAAACCCTATACACTAAAGGCAGCGTGATTAACGCCGCTGTCTCTCTACTCGAGCTCAGGGACACTATGACTAAAGAAGTTCGGATGAACACGCTGATAATGGACTGGCTTGCCGGTAAGCTTCAGTTTCGCTTGCGCATGAGTACAACCATTCAATCTCTGCTGTCAGAGTTTACAACCAGATGTATATCGTCACTTGAGATAGTTGGAGATAATGCATCAAGCGCAGAAAAACGCGATGAAATGGTTACTGCCTACTCTAGTGCGCTCTCGCTCTGTTCGTCGGCCCCTGAAGAGCTATTGCGCAAGTGGGTAAGCGCAATGTTGATTCTTGGCACAGCCAACGAAGTATTGGATGCTGCCGTCAAAGTAAGCCCAATATGTAGCGTTAATTCAAGGCTGGGCCTTGATATGGCTACTTTGTATCAGTTTAAACTTCCAAGGAGTGTCATTTACAGAACGATCTCCGACGTCCTCGAAAAGAACGGCCGCACTACGGAAGCGATTGAGTGTTTCCGACGAATGCTAAAGGAGCTAGAAGATGACGCGAGCATCCACGATAAACTTTCCCAGTAGACTCTGGTCCCATCTGGTTTCGATATGCCAAGCGATAACGAATGAAATATCTAGGTAGAGTAAGTTGTATACGATGCCTTCGTTCCTGCTCCACAAAAATATTTTTACTCAGATATTTGATCAGTTCTATCAGCTATCATAGACGACCCCGCTTTCCGGGGCTATCACTGAACCAGAATGAAGTAAATGGTAAACCCATATCTCAGGTTTAATTCGCATTTGATAAGTAAACTGGCCAACGGACAGTCAGAATGGCGAATAGGCTCCACGCCGTCAGCTCACTTCCGGTCGTATATAATGTGGAACTCTATTTGTTCCTGTCGCCTTCACGCTTCCTTTGTTGAGGGTGTCCAGAGTTGATCAAATTTCGGAGTAAATCGACCAGCAATTTGACCGGCAATCACTCCGCATGATGTCACATGGTCTGCGGCTTCGAGAAAGGGCTAGGAGTGAACTGTCTGCTGACAATGTCATAGATACAATGATGCGACCTAAGACGTGCGCATGAGAGAGTGGGCGAATCCGCAGGGCTCCGGCCCGGGGCTAGGCCCTATGTAGTGTGGATGGCGAAGTGCATCATGCATGGATGTCTGCTGGGGATTTTGACACATGCCACTTATAGATCGTCTCTGCCATACACGCCTTCTTTCTTGCGATGGTCTTGTACCCCGACGTTCAAGCCAAGGCACAGGCAGAACTCGATACGATCGTAGGAAGTGAGAGACTGCCCACCTTCAGTGACCCCAATGTCTTGCCATACATCAACGCGCTCTGCGAGGAAGTTCTTCGATGGCACCCTGTCACGCCACTAGGTGCTACTTGTCTAGTGTATGACATGCCCACTGACATTAAAACTGGAATACAGGAATTCCTCACGCGGCTGCCGAAGACATTTGTCACGGTGGGATCGTCATCCCCAAAGGATCATGCATTATTGGGAATATGTGGTGAGTCATTCGGTGCCCTTTTGTTTTCATGGACGTGTAATTATGTATACGCGCGCGCTGTATATGTGCATTATATGCATAGAGCGGTTTTGTATGAAGAAGCCACATATCCGGATCCTGACGTATTCCGCCCTGAACGCTTCCTCGGTGAAATACCTCAGCCTGACCCTCAGAATTTTCGCTTTGGATTTGGTAGAAGGCAAGCAGACCGTCTTTTTCTCATGTCGGGAAAGAATGCGCTAGCGCCTACTGGCTATATTTTTGCATTTTGATCACGTTGCATCGTTTAGGATTTGCCCAGGTAAGAGTCAAACAGAGCCCTTCAAAGTAGTTATTACCTACTCCCTCCCTCTTTGATGAGGCCTTCACCTCGATGAAGCATCACTGTCCATCTCGGTCACCATGTCTCTTGCCTTACTCAAGATTTCCAAGGCCATCGACCCCTCCGGCGTCCCAATCACCCAAAATTCGAGGTCACTTGGGGGGCGATCTGGTGAGTACTTGCTTTTTCTCATCACGAATTGTTCGTCAAGCCCCCCACGCCCGTGGTTGACACCCTGGTTTCGGTACAACAAACCGGTAGTCATGTCAAGCCGTTCGAGTGCCAGATTACTGCAAGGACTGAGGCCTTATTGCGTGATTCAACCTGGCACATACGTACTCTTGCAAGTTGTCTGGTCCGACCAACGACAGCTTCCGATTATGTAGGAACAGAGTGGTCGAGGATTAATATACGCTTTCCTTTTGTACAGATACTGGGACACCAACATCGTCTGGATAAGCTCATGTCTCACCATCCCCATGTGCCTTCTCGCTCTCTGAATACCGACGCGCAGCTAATCAAGAGAGAGATGAAACTGCCCAGTCGCTTCGCATGGACTTGGGCGGGCTCATTGGTATTCTGACTGGAATTCTACCGACGCTTGCACTCGTTAGATGGCGAAAAATTGCGCCTAGAGTGAATCGTGCAGCAACTCCGCACGGAGCTTTATCCATCCCCACAAATCCTTCTTGCCCACGAGCAGAAACTTGAGTGTGAAACATACAACTCTGAAGGTCACATAATTGATGCTGCTGCCTCTCTCCCCGAGTTCAGGAATACGGTACCCGAAGAGGTCAGTTCGAACGCGCTAATAATGGATTAGCTCGCTAGTAAGCCTCACGTCGCGATTAGTGAAAGGCGTTAAACTTTTACGAACCGATGCATGTTGTCACTGAGAACAACTGGAGATGATACATCGCGAACAGGAAATCGCGGACATGTTACTACGCAAGTGGGTCAGCGTGGCGTTGGACTATGATGCTTCCAATAACGTATTGGACGCTGCCATCAAGGTAAGTCAACGTTCGCCTAACCCCGATGCCTCAAATGGCGCACAAGAGATGTCGGACTGCAATGGTGATGTGGTTTATAACGGCCTCTAGTTTTAGCTTAGTTTTAGTAGGGTCTACCTACATGCTCTGGTCGTTCGACTGAAGGTACATATACTATAGTTACCTCCCGGATAAACACGTTCATGCATGTTCATGTTCATTTCGAAATATAATGCATACCGAAACCCAGTTGTTCACTTGATTGGGCCAGCCCGAATTCGAACATGGTACATGTCCAATACCAAGCTCGAGGAGACTGGACTTCGAAAGCTGTTACGTACGCCGGCACCAGCCGGATGTACGGTGGCGACCAATGCGAGATGGGAGTACCGATATACGATTCGCCACAAATTGTTCCTCTACGTCGACCTGTTGCATTTAGGCGCTCTTTCACTTTAATTTCGATGCACAAACGAAACCATCATAATAACCACCGTGGTCGAGGAGGAGGAGGAGCTCGTGGTCGTGGTCGTGGCCGAGGTCGAGGTCGAGGAGAATCCAACGATGCTCACACCACAACCCCTTCCGGTCATCGTGTACCTCGCCAAAACTATCCCCAGGCGAGCACCGACGTCGATGTGGTCATGCAGCAATTGCCGGACCAATTTGAGTTGACTGGACCGGGTACGTCGGTGGACGATTCCGACCCTGGTGTTTTATCTCTAATACGAACCCGACAGGCGTGAACGGGGTTATGAACGTGAATAGAGGTCATGGGCCGTGGGGTGGTGGAACGCCCGTATCGCGATTAGACGCTGGGACGCCTTTGAGAAGGACTGATAGTCCCCTGCGGGGAGGGCCGACACCTAGGGGAATGGGACGCGGGCGTGGTGGTAGGGGTGGGCGGGGAAGAGGTCGCGAACCAGACCTTTTTAGCGCCCCACGCCGATCTCGTCCCCACCTTGGCGGCGTTGGATCCAAACTAAAGACTATCCTGGGTAAAGACGCGCCGTTGTCCGATATGCTTTATGCAGAACGGCCGCTTCGGCGGCCTGTCACGTTCGTACGGGCGACGTTGAACCCATTCTTGTTCCAACGGGCGGAAGATGTGATGAAGCCTGCTGGTGAGCAGATTGATTTCTTACTGTTTTGCAGGCGCCCGACCTGTCCTCGTTGGTAGATACCAAGGAGACGGAGACGTCCGCCCTCCCCACTGCGGACCGCGCCGCTCAGCTATTTCATGGGACAGGAATCGCGTTCAACCTGGACTCGGCATCCGAATCTAAGTCGGAAGATGGTGTACTCGAAGAAATCGATTTCGCAGACATGGCGCACGTCCGTGCACAGGTCGAGGCTATCGCCGCGAGCCATGCGACGGGCGGCCAGAAGGCGCGTCAAGATCACAAACACGTCGAGGTGGACTTCGCAGGTCTCATTGCCATACGTACCAAGGTCAATACTGCAGAAGCACTAACTCAGGATCATATCGAGGGCACGACACAAGTGCCGAGTGCTGTGGATAACCCGTCATGCGCTGCGCAATGGCTGGCGTCTGCATCATTTATCAAGATTTCAAACCCATCTCATGGAGAATCTATCGCAGCCACAGAGGAAGAACCATCTTGCTTAAATGCGTGCTTGCGAGATCCATCTTTACCCGCAATACAGGCGGCGAGCGCTGTGGGTAATGCTGGGGACCAGTGCCATATAGAACAAGTGACTCCGTCCACCTTTAGTAGCTCACTCGGTGCCAAACCATATACCGAGATTCCAGACCCATCTATCACAACTAATAATATGCCCGTAGTCGAGGAGGCAAATTATTCATCCAACGCATTATCAGACGCACCAGTAAACAAGCCATCTTTACCCATAATGCCAGATACACAACCTAAATCTGCTCCCGACGATATCGATATTCCTCTATATCCCGGTGCATCTTCACCCTGCCATAACGACACTCCTCCGCTCTTTGTCGTCGACACGACACCCTGGCATCCATTGCCTACCCGTTCTGCAAGCGATGTCATCCTTGTTGATAGAGCAGGCCGTGTGGAGATGCTCGGAGAAGACCAAGAGGAGGAGCGGATCGTCTACGTTGCTCCACACCCACGCTCAGGGCGCGTCTCGCCCGTGCTCGGTGTTCCCCGCGTCAAGCTACCTCGGACGTCCCTGTTGACAGGTTCATGCGAACTGGGTGGGCTGAAAAGTCCGGTTCGCGATGACACGAGCCCGATGCCTGATTCTGATCATGTGGCCTCTGCATCTTCACCCGCCCCTTCACCACGCATGAATGCGGCGGCGAGGGAGCACAAAAAGGGGATACGACTGCAGCGACGGCGTCAACGCCAGAACAAGCGAAGTCGGCTAAGCTTTGGGGCATTTGGAGCGATGATGTCAGAAGCCCAACTAAGAGGGGAAGACGACAAGGAGATGCGCCATCCTCTGTGGGCCACGCGACGAAAGGGGGACTCGGACATCGATTGGGGAACAGAAGATGAGGACGAAGACAAGGGCGATGTCTTGGTAGGGGATGAGGTAGATGCGCTGTCGGACGGTCTCGGAGAGATGGAGATCGACCCTGATTTAGATATCGACGTGGATGCGATGCAGGGATTCGTCAAGAGTATGAGTGCCAAGGGGTCTCTGTTCGTGACGATGGACGATATTGAGGACGAGGCGCGGATGTGGAAAGAGGACGAGGACGGCGAAGGAAGTTCTACTTCAGAGCGCAGCGACGCTGAAGATCTGGATGAAGAGGAGGACACTGAAGACGAAGATGGGGAAGAGGAGGAGATGTTCAGCATGGAAGAAGAAATTCTCATCGGTGAATCGGATAGGACCGAGGAACTTTCTGAAGATGAAGACGAGGATGAAGATGAC
>JBBPJU010001700.1:0-10610 GCA_038088875.1 Austroboletus festivus | reverse complement strand
ATTCCTAATCGGACTCCTAGTCCAATCTAGGAATGTATTCCCATTCCCCATCAGTTACGTATATAAGCGCCCTTGTACCATAGATAGCTCCCTAGCTAAATTCTACACGACCTTACGTGAAGGTTTACGCTGTACCTTGTAAAGGTGGACAGTTTACCTTTACTCGAGAGAGTTCTATTCAGGCAGACCCTGAACTACCACCTTGTCTTGTTCCACAAGGCTGCCACCACCCGTCTATCCATACTTGCCATGTGCCTAAGGTACAGGTCGCAGATCAAGAGCTTCGATCGGCTGATCGTCAAGTGCCTCGGACTTCACGTCTCGCGTTCCGCAACAAAAGAATTTAGCTCTCCCTCTGCTCCCCCTGTGTCAACAGGTCAGGAAACCATCCCCCCAAGATTTCGCACCAACCTGGATCAGACGACGAGCAACACCAACCCCCCTCCCCCACTTCTGCCTCTATACGTAGGACCCCTATCCCAGATACACTTCGACGCCCCAGGAGCAGGTTGACTCCTGGAGCTCCTCTTCTCTCCCTCACCAATCCCTCAGCGAGTCCTCCAGTCCTTACTAGAGGAGAACCCCCATCTTCACTTTCTTCTGTCACACCTCGGATCAGCAGAGGCCCGTCCCCTAATCCGCGACTGGACCTGGAGGTATTCGTTCCTAGATCGCCCATACAGCCACCAGCCCCCATCTCCACCCCAGCTCACCACACCCTCCCAGAATACTTCGCCGCTCGCACCATAGAACCTGGGAGACGAAGAACCAGAGTAGCAAAGACTTGGGAGCAAATCCAGGCAGAACTAGACGAACCCGAAGACAACAATGAAGAAGACATGGCCCCGACAGAACTAAAAGCGGCTCTCCCGGCTGACTTCTCAGGAAACAGCGAGGATGCCATATGGTGGATAGGAGCGATGGAAAATTATTTTACAGTAAACCTGGAGATATATAAGACAGATCTGGCCAAGGTGGTCACCGCATTAAACAAAATGCCGAAAGGGAGGGGACGAGTGTTTGCAGAAGGGCAGTTCGCCCTGGATGCCAACTTAGAAGACAAAGAAAAGACTTGGAGCAAGTTTGTTGAAAGGTTCACCAACTCCTTCGTATCTAAGGAAGAGGTGGCCGATGCTAGGAGAAAGATCGGAAATCTCTGCCAAGAAAAGGGGCCTCAACTATGAAGAGTGCCCAGAAATACATACAGGATTTCCAACTCCTCGCCGCTAAATCGGGAGTGACCGACGAAGGTGCACTTTGCGAATGGTTCGTCAGAGGACTGAACCACGACATTACCAGGAATGTCATACTGCTCAAGGAACCCACGACTATCAAGGACTGGGTAGAAGCCACGCAAAAACAGGTGCGCCAGCTAGAATGGGTAAGAGATTTATCCGGAGGACGATTCATCCATCAAGGAAATGGAGGAGGCAGATCGTCAGGAAAAGACCCCAATGCAATGGACGTGGATGCGATCAGGTTGTCGCCCATGGAGAGAGCATGCCAAGTCAAGAACGGCCTTTGCTTCATCTGCGGAAAGAAGGGGTGCTCCACTCGAAACCACAAGAGACCCGGTTCAGCAAGAGCAGCCGAGAAAATCCAAGAGGTCTCAGATGGGATAACTAAGGACCCACCACTGCCCGATGAAACTGCGGAGTATATACAGAAGGTACTCGATAGCAAGAAGGGGACAAAGGATCAAATCCTCAAGGTCCTACAACAAGTCTATGAAGATGATGAGTTTGCTGATGATGAAGACACCAGCGGAGACGAAAGAGTGGTGGTACTTTCCACGAAACTCCAGGAAAAGATCACTAAGGTAAGGGGTTTTTGAGACGAGGATGGAAGACGATGTTTCCTTCCTCTAGACTACCGGATGCTGTATTATCACAAGAACAACAATCAATGACAATCCCTGTAACCATTCAAACCCCATCTGGAATCATCGAAACCCATGCCCTGATCGACAGCGGAGCTACTGGCAATTTCATAAATGCTAAACATGCCTGAAAATGGAAAATACCACTCACCCGTCTAAAGAACCCCCGAGACGCTATCAATGCAGATGGATCCCATAATGCTGGAGGAAGTATCACCCAGCGAGGATTCTTAACCATGACCATAGGAGGCAAGACCCGAAGAAGGAGCCTGATGGTGCTTGGTTCCGGCAAGATGCCTATCATTTTAGGAATGGCGTGGCTTGCCGAGGAAAACCCAATAATAGACTGGGAGAAGTGGGAACTTCTCCTGGTATCCGACGAAGAAGTTGAGGAAAGACCACTGCAGGTGGCACAGCGATACCAGGCGAAATATATCGCTGAGGATCTGGACAATCCCTCTGAGGAGGTGATTATTAGAGAGAGTCTTGACGAGGAGATTCGCAGGACTACCGTGTCGATGGAAATCGCCAGCCAGCAGATCCACTCAACTGTACCCTTGC
The DNA here is from genome assembly GCA_038088875.1 of Austroboletus festivus. Classification (NCBI taxonomy): domain Eukaryota; kingdom Fungi; phylum Basidiomycota; class Agaricomycetes; order Boletales; family Boletaceae; genus Austroboletus; species Austroboletus festivus. The sequence continues at coordinate 8,170 of JBBPJU010001700.1, read as the reverse complement.
CGAAGGAGTATCAGGAATACAAGAAGGTATTCTCAGAGGAAGAAGCCACTACCCTACCCCCATCCAGAAGTTACGATCACCGAATCAAACTCACTAAGGAGTTCATGCCCTGACGAGCAAAGAACTACTCGCTGAATCTGGAAGAACTGGCCACATGTAAGGAGTTCATCTCGGAACACCTAAGGAGCGGAAAGATCAAACCATCGACCTCCCCCCAGGCCTCCCCATTCTTTTTTGTGAAGAAGAAAGACAGGAAGCTTCGGCCATGCCAAGACTACCGCTACCTAAACTCTATGACAGTCAAGAATGCCTACCTGCTCCCCCTGACCGCGGACCTAATCGACAAGGTCAAGGATTCCCGCATCTTCACCAAAATGGATATCTAATGGGGGTACAATAACGTCTTAATACACCCTCGGGACAGATGGAAAGCGGCGTTCATTACCCCAATGGGGCTCTTCGAGCCCACTGTCATGTTCTTCGGATTATGCAACTCACCTGCCACGTTCCAAGCTCTCATGGATGACATATTTGCCAATTATCTAGCCAAGGGGTGGCTTATCATTTATATGGACGATCTCCTTATCCACTCGGCCGACCCAAACGTTCATCACGAATGAGCGAAGAAGGTGCTCGCTCGGCTAGCTGAGCACCAACTCTATCTAAAACTAGAAAAGTGTACCTTCAACGTCCCAGAAGTGGAATACCTGGGAATGGTGTTGAAGGAGGGAAGTGTAGCCATGGACCCAGTAAAATTAAAAGCCATCGAAGACTGGGAACCCCCCAAAAACGTGAAACAAGTCTAGTCATTCTTGGGCTTTTGCAACTTCTACCGAAAGTTCATTCCAGAATTCTCCAACTGTGCTAGACCCTTAGTCGCGCTTACCACCAAAGAAAAATGGTGGGAATGAACCTCCGAAACAGACGACACATTCCGAGCCTTGAAAAGGCTATTCCTTCGTGCCCCGATACTACGCTATCCCAACCCAAATAAACCCTTTTGGCTAATGACAGATGCGTCATTGGCAGCCGCCAGAGCGGTATTAATGCAGAAAGACAGCAATGGGGATCTCCACCCGTGCGCCTATTGCTCATCCACATTCGCCCCTGCCAAACGAAATTATGACATTCACGACAGGGAGCTTCTCGCCATCATTTTGGCCCTCAAAGATTGGCGCCACTACCTCACCAGGACCGCCTTCCTGGTAACGGTCCTCACGGACCACAAGAACCTGACCTACTTCCGTCAGCCACGAGACCTGTCCCATCGCCACGCACGATGGCAACTTTTCCTGCAAGATTATGACCTACGACTCATACACACCCTTGGGGGCCAGATGGGCCCCGCGGACTTCCTATTCTGCCCAGATATCGCCAACGACACTCGAGAACCCCTTCAGCTGATCCCCGATGATGTTTTCATCAGATCAATCGATACAGCCCTCTGACAGGAGCTGGAGAAGCCGCTTCGTGACCTGGCAGCACTCGATGCCCTCCTTCATGTGGAAAACGGAAAGCCAGCCTTTCCCCGAACCGCTGCCGCCGACTGGGAACTCCATGATCGCTCCCTTTACTACCAAGGCCGCCTTTACATCAACAAAGAATTCCGACAGCCCCTAGTCCACGCCATTCACTCTGCCATCACTTCCGGCCACCCCGGATTTTACCGCCTTTACAACTTCATCTCCCAGGACTATTGGTGGCCCGGGATGGCCTGTTTCCTTCGCCAATACCTCGCCGGATGCCCCGTTTGCCAGAAACACAAGGTTGACACCCACCCGAATCAACCCCCGATCGTCCCCATTCCGCCTACCACCACCCACCCGTTCCAACATCTGTCCATGGATCTCATCACCGACCTCCCTCCTGCCCCCCCCTGGGATGCTATATTAGTTGTGGTGGACCACGGACTTTTGAAGGGGGCTATTTTCATCCTGACTACTAAGATGGTAACCGCGGAAGGGGTCGCCAACCTATTTCTGAAGAATGTATTTTCCCGATTTGACATCCATGACTCTGTAATTTCAGATAGAGGTCCTCAGTTCAACAGCGCCTTCGCCAAAGAAATGGCCTGCCTACTCCAGTACGATCCAAAGCTGGCCACCACCTACCACCCACAGACAGATGGGGAGACAGAAAGAGTCAACCAAGAGCTAGAAACCTACCTACGAATCTTTTGCCATAAAAATCCGACCTCTTGGAGTGACTTCCTCCCCATCGCAGAGTTCACCCATAACTCAGCCACCCATTCTATGACCAAACAATCCCCCTTCCTGCTTATGAATGGGTACGAACCAAGGGGTTTTCCCCCTATCAACAGGACCTTCATCCCCGCCATCCAGTTAACCCTGAAGCAATGGGGAAACGCTTGGAAGGAAGCTACCGCCGCCATTACGTATGCCCAGAAAGAATATGACAAGCGACAAAAAGGGAAAGCCTATTCCCCCTACCAACCCGGGGACATGGTTTGGCTTTCTACAAAAAACCTAAAAACAAAAGGGGAATTACAAAAACTCGCTCCAAAAAGGGAAGGCCTGTTTAGGGTCTTACGAAATCATAATAATGTCTCTTTCGAACTCCGCCTACCCAATCACTGGAAGATCCATAACGTATTCCATGCCTCCCTTTTGTCTCCTTTTACAGAGACCCCTGAATTTGGAAGCACAGCCCCAGAACCCACCCCTGAGCTGGAAGAAGAACCGGAATACAAGGTAGAGGAAATCATTTCCCACAGGGGGGAGACTTGGAACCTTTCCTTCTTGGTAAAATGGAAAAATTACCCCCATTCGGAAAACACCTGGGAACCAGAGACCAACTTCACCCACTCCGATGAGATCCTCAAGGCCTATAAGAGAGCCCATCAGATTTGAGCCTGACATACCATGGTCTATGACGTCCAACCCACTTTCCAGGATAAATGATACAGCCGCTGGCACACTGAATTCATCCCTGCTAAAACTAAAGAAATCACATGAGACGGACAGAAGGTCCTCATCAAAGAAAAACATGTTCATTTCCTAAACAAACATGTCGGCAAACACTGGTCCTTCTGCCGAATCGACTCCTGTCTCTACCACTGGCATGCCAAGAACTACTATTGATGTAAACCGAATGGTGATAACGCCGTACGGCATCCCCCCAGCTGACCCCCACATCCCGATTGTCACCGCCAAAGCTGGTGACGCCAATAATTTCAAATCTGTTCCCCATTTAGAAAGGGGGTACCTTTACCACAACCTCCTAAACTCCCCTTACGTAGTCAGCTGGCTGGTAGAATGACACCATTCCCCATTAATACGCCCTCTCTGATGTGGAACGCGGGATGTGAAGCCCGAGACACTCAGCGATTAGCTGATCAAAGGCCCCTGTTGATGGTCCGTAGCATAGGCACACGGCTAGGATGGATAGGCGAGCAGCGGCGGCCTCATGGTAGAGGATTAACCGGTAGTTCAGGGTCTGCCTGAATAGAACTCTCTCGAGCAAGGGGAATCCGTCCACCTTGCAAGGTACAGTGTAAATGCTTCACGTAAGATCGCGTAGAATTTAGCTAGAGAGCTAACTATAATACAGGGGCGCTTATATACATAAGTACTTGGGGATGGGAAGATACTCCTAAGTTGGACGGAGTGTCCGATTAGGAGTAGGTCCACTTCCCGATTGGAAGTGGAGAATGGAAAGTGTCCTATTCTGATATAAGATTCAATATATCTTACACTGCCTGAATGGAAAAGGAAAGGCAGTGTAAGGAACCCACTCCTAATTGAGGAGAAGGTTCAAACTCTATCTCTAAAGCGGATATATCAAACTCGGCAGAATAAGGGGAGAGATAACATCGCCTCCGGATGCTGTGTGGAGTAGGTATGGGCGAGGCAGTGACTTGCCATAACTGAGAGTGAGGATGCATATCCTAACTGAGAAAGGTGAAAGCCCGACCGGGTAAAGTCTAGGAAAAAAGGGGCAAGCGGAAGTAAGGAAAGAATAAGGAAAGAAAAAGAAAACAGGGAGAGAGCTCCCTCATAGGAACGGGAATGGCCTTTCGGCCCTGGAGAGGAAGTCGGCGAGCTCCTCGGTGTCCCAAGTGAACCACTCGGGGTTCCCTGGCAGAACATTCTCCTGGTTCTCCAGTAAGGGAGGAGAAGCGTTTCATATCTCTAGTGACTCTCCCCACGCTAGCCCGCTTGAGAAGTCCTCGTCTAGGTCCATCGGCTGCCCTTCTGGAAGAAAAGAAAAAGACAGCGCGTCCAACTCATCGGGGTAGGGAGTTGGAGGCCTCATCCATCGTTCTGTAACACTTTGTTCACAGATAGCCCTGAGCAGAGACATGTCATATCTAAAACCCATCCAATCTTTATCCAGAACAATTTTAGCCAACTGATGTTTTATCTTCAATCCCTCTTTAACCTGCACCGCCCTGACCACCTCCACTCAATTAGCCATTAATAAAGAGAAGAAGGAGGTGACCCTACCGGAAGCATACACAATCTACAGAGATGTCTTTGCAGATGAAGATACTCCCCTTCCCCCCAGTCGAGATTATGACCATGAAATCAACCTCACTGAAGGCTTTGTCCCAAAGATTGGGAAACTATACCCCCTCACTGCTGAAGAACGAAAGGCACAAGACAAATTCCTAGATGAAAACTTGAAATCAGGGAAGATCTGTCCCTCTTCCTCTCCGCAAGCTGCTCCATTCTTTTTTGTCAAGAAAAAGAATGGGAAGTTATGACCTGTTCAGGATTACCGATACCTCAATGAGCATATCATCTGAGATGCCTATCCTTTACCATTAATCTCAGACTTACTAGATAAACTCAAAGATGCCAAGATCTTTACTAAGTTTGACATTAGATGGGGTTACAACAACATCCATATCAAGGAGCATCACCAATGGAAAGTGGTCTTCATCACCCATAGAGGGCTTTTCGAACCAGTTGTTATGCCCTTCAGCCCCAAAAACACCCCAGCAACCTTCCAACAATTCATGAATAAAGAATTCAGAGACCTCATTGCTGCTGGAAGGATTGTCATCTATATGGACGATATCCTCATCTTTTCAAAGAATCAATGAGACCACGATGAGACTACTCATCAAGTTCTTCAATGGATGAGAGAACTAAACCTCCATCTACAACTACAGAAATGCCTCTTCAATGCTTCTGAAGTGGATTATCTAGGAATGATTGTTAAACCAGGCTCCCTGCTTCCTGGCCAACACCTGCCAAAGTCAAGGATATTCGATCCTTCTTAGATTTTGCAAATTTCTATCGATGCTTCATTCCCCATTATTCAGACATAGCTCGACCCCTCCTTGACCTGACGAAGAAGGACCAACAATGGAACTGGTCCTCCGCATGCAACAATGCATTTACCAGTCTAAAAGAACTTTTCCTCTCGCAACCTGTTCTACAATTTCCAAATTTATCCGCCCCCTTCACCATAGCTACAGATGCCTCTAAATATGCTACAGGAGGTATTCTCCTCCAAACTGACTCGAACAACAACTGGCACCCTTGCTTTTATCTATCACAAACCTTTTCTCCTACCGAACGTAATTATGATATCTATGACCAAGAACTTCTTGCAGTCATCCATGCCCTCAAAGCATGGTGACATTATCTACTTGGTTCCCCATCTCCCATTCAAGTTTTTACTGACCATAAAAATCTCCTATATTTTAAACAACCCCAGAACCTTAATTGTTGTCAAGCCTGTTGGCTCCTTGACCTTGTGGACTATGACCTCAAAATGATCCATGTTCCTGGGTCCCTCCTCTCTGGTCCTGATGCTCTATCATGATGACCTGACTGTTGCCCTGATGACTCTTCCGATAACTCCTCTGTTACTCTCCTTCCTCCCTCCCTTTTTATAAATATAATCAACACAGCCCTCCACACTAGTATCACTTCCCTCTCTTTGTCCGACCCTTTAGTCCAACGCACCATTTCCAGTCTTTCTAATACCCCTTCTGCTCTTCGAGCCCGCCTCTCAGATTGGAAATATGAGGATAATATCCTCACTTATCACAATCACATTTATATTCCCCCTTCACTCCGGCAAAACATAGTCTCGCACTGTCATGACCACCCTTCTGCAGGTCACCCTGGTTTTCTTAAAACTTGTCAATTAGTATCTGCTGACTTCTGGTGGCCTGGCCTGGCTTCCTTTGTTCACCAATATGTCACAGGTTGCACCACTTGCCAGGCCAACAAATCCAACATGCATCCCACCACTCTGCCCCTCTCCCCCATCAAATCCTCCTGCACTCATCCTTTTCAGCAGATTTCTTGTGACCTCATCACTGATCTCCCCCTTTCTGCAGGTTTTGATTCCCTTTTGGTTGTGGTCGACCATGGGCTTACAAAGGGGGTAATTCTCTGCCCAACAAAGAAAACTGTTACTGCAGAGGGTATAGCAACCCTTTTCTTCCATAAAGTTTACAAACGATTTGGACTATATGATAAGATCATCTCCGACAGAGGGCCACAGTTTGCATCCTCTTTTGCTAAGGAATTAGGAAAACTACTAAAGTATGATCTCGCCCTATCCACTGCTTACCACCCTCAGACAGATGGTGAAATGGAAAGAGTCAATCAGGAGATAGAAATGTATCTCTGCATCATGTGTGGGAATCACCCCTCTGACTGAACAGAGCATATTTCCACTGCTGAATTTACCCATAACCATCATCCCCATTCTATTACAGGGAAATCCCCATTCTATCTAATAATGGGCTATGAACCCTTAGCTCTCCCAACTATACTCCCAAACAGCAAAATTCCCACCATAGAAGAACGAATCAAGAGGCTATTGGCTGCATGGAAAGAAGCCTTAGCAGCTCATGAATTAGCCAGACAGTTGATGGCCATATGTTCAAAGAAGACTTTCATGCCATTCACTAATGGAGATAAAGTTTGGTTAGAAGCCCATAATTTGAAAAGGAATATAGATAATCCGAAGTTTGTGCCCAAAAGAGAAGGGCCTTTTACCATTGTTTAGGTGCTATCCCCCATAACCTACCGCTTACGTCTCCCCAGTACCTGGAAGATCCACCCCATCTTCCATGCCTCTCTTCTCACCCCTTACCACGAAAACGACATTTATGGAAAGAACTTCCCTAGACCACCCCCAGAATTAATAGAAGGTGAAGAAGAATATGAAATTGAGAAGATAATATGACATCGCGGAACTCTGTCAAACCACTTCTATTTGATCTGATGGAAAGGATACTCTGCCGAAGAAGATTCATGGATCCCAGAGCGGGATATGAAAAATGCAAAGTCCACCTTAAAAGAGTATAAAAACTGTCATCCTCCTCTCTCATCTCTTTAGCTTCTACCTCCATTGACACTACTACCCTTCAGAACTTTTCGAAAATGTCTTCAATCTCCTCTGTTACCTTGTTTATCGACACTCCTGCTTTGACTCCTACCCATCCCATCACCCCTCTTGTTACCCTTGATGCTATCGCTACTACCACCACCAACATCTCTGTCACTAGTATGCTCCCACGAGGCATACCTTATCCTTCTATGCATGCTGAACCCATGACTGATCACCTTCTTGAAAAGGCACGAAGAGAACAAGTCTATATAGAGATCCTCTGTCATCCTGGACATACCCTTGCCATCAACGATCTTCTCCACCCCCATTTGGCACTCCATAGCCTCTTTATGGCCCATCTAGGATGTGGAACCCTTGAGACAATGAGTCGGACTATGACTTTGAATGCCCATGTAGGGCTTTTCACCTCAAAGCTATGACGTATTGGTATGGATATCCAGCATCTCATTGAAGACACTATGCATCAGCTGGATATGACTCACATGTTAGAACGTGTTGCGGAATGCGAGACGTGAAGTCTGAGGTGCTCGATGATCAGCCAATCGAAGCTCTCAATCTGTGGCCCGTACCTTAGGCACACGGCAAGTATGGATAGACGGGTGGTGGCGGCCTTGTGGAACAAGACAAGGCGGTAGTTCAGGGTCTGCCTGAATAGAACTCTCTCGAGTAAAGGTAAACTGTCCACCTTTACAAGGTACAGCATAAACCTTCACGTAAGGTCGTGTAGAATTTAGCTAGGGAGCTATCTATGGTACAAGGGCGCTTATATACGTAACTGATGGGGAATGGGAATACATTCCTAGATTGGACTAGGAGTCCGATTAGGAAT
>JBBPJU010001699.1:0-10617 GCA_038088875.1 Austroboletus festivus | reverse complement strand
TTTCCCACTTGTCATGACGTGAATACACTCACCGCTTCGCCGGAGAGACTGGATGTGATTATCGGGTTTAATACTGGTGACCTCGTCTGGTTTGGTGCGTTGTGTCAATTTCCACGAGGTATCTACTAAGGTACATCGTCTCGTAGATCCTATAGCTAGTCGATATGGTCGTCTAAACAAACAGGTGTGTTTACTATCTGAACTATCATTTATCGTTGCTTACATTTATTTTCGAGGGTTCCATTTCCTCCTCCCCTTGTACCGCAGTGCGCTGGGTACCCGCATCCTCCACCCTCTTCCTTGTTTCCCATGCAGATGGCACGATAATCGTGTACGACAAGGAACGAGATGATGGAGTGTTCAGCGTGGCGGTCCCCACCCCTCCAACAGCTTCGCACTCTCCCCATTCTAATCTGGGTTCGTCTCAAAATCAGCCGCAACTAGCTGGGCAATGGGATCCGTTAACGACCATGCATGTTACTGTACCACCATGGCATCCCGAAGCCAACGCAACTGGTAGTGCGAGAGTAGACAGGGGGGTCGCTAAAAATCCTGTCAGCCACTGGAGGCTGAGTAAACGTGCTGTAGTGGGTGCGTGCTAGGTTCATAGACCTCCAAGCACGTTGAACCTTTCATACGTAGATTTTGCGTTCTCTCCCGACGTCAAGCATGTCGCCGTGATATCAGAGGATGGTTGCCTGAGAGTGATCGATGCATTTGCCGAACAGTAGGTGGTGAACTTTTAGTATAAGTATATTTTTTCCTTGACGACCTTCCAGACTCGTTGATTGTTACGCATCATATTTTGGCTCATTGACTTCCGTTGCATGGTCACCAGATAGTCGACTCATCCTGGTATACTGTCTCCCTCAATCCTTGGTCGTTCACTTTATCTGACACCCATTCTCAGACGGGCGGACAAGATGATCTGTTGACCATCTTTTCCCCTTGGGAACAGCGTGTGGTGGCTAGGTGCCAAGGTCACTCGTCCTTTGTGTCTGCTGTGGCGTTTGATGCCCTAAAATGTGACGGGCGGACATATCGATTTGGTAGTGTTGGGGAAGACAATAAGCTTATACTGGTTTGTTTATCCCCGCGATCACAGCCCGTTGATTCCGATTTCAGCGTTATAGTGGGACTTCTCCAGCGGCACCCTACACAGACCAAAGCTTCAACATGGCCATCATCCGCGTGTCTCAATGGCATCCAGTGTTTCACTGGCTGCGGCATATCGCCGCGGGTCGACCATTCAGCTTTGCGCACCTAGATATCATCCCGCGCCATCTAGAAACGAAGTGTCTGCAGTTCAGCCAGTTTTAGTGGGTTGTTAGTCGCCCCATCGTTTGCTTACCAAACTGGCGTTTTACCCAGGTTAAGCATATCGAAACCGACATGCTAAGCTGCTTGACATTCGTCCCTCGCGCTCTACTAACGGCAACCAAACATGGTCACGTAAGGATGTGGGTCCGACCATTGGTGACGCCCGGGAATCCTCGTCGACGGGTACATGGGAGACAGGCACTCTCGATATCGGACCTGCAAGACGTCGTCTAACCATTGAACTTTACACGAGACAAAGGGATGCTAGAGCTAACTTATACGTATTGTGATATCTGCGGTGCCTTGGCCAAGTACTAAGCTCTCTCGTACCTTGTGAAGTGAGGTTCAGTTCCACTTCAAATCATTTTTGCCTCTAGATACAAGATGGCCCCATACGATTTTCGAACGTACCAATGAAGGGCGAAAGGCCTGTTTAACAATTAACATTAATCCCGGTATTTGTTTTGCTATGTAACAAGTGTTGGGTTGGAAAAATTATTGTAGTCGGTGCTTAGTGGCCGGATGGTTTACTGTATGATGCGCAAACACAGCTTTTTATTTGACGGTAACTTGAACTGCCCATCTTTCAATCCACCCACGACGCACTAGGGCAGCCTCAAGAGCAACCAAGAACATGTCCCGACGCGATGCCCTGATACTCCAGGTCTCCGCGAACATCTCACGATTCTTCTGCTTGTTAAGGAAGGACTTGTACACCTGACGCAATGTGTGTTCGTAGTTAACCGAAATATTTGCGAGGGACTCGATAGCTAGATTGAAGCCATGTGAAGAATTAAGTTGTCTGAGGACGGAGACGACAGTCCGCGGCCAGCGATGTGGACGTTCGGAACTGATAAACGGAATAGCGGAAATAATTTGCGCTGTGCTTAGCATTCGAATGGATGGGGAGAAAGTCGTAAATTCCAGAGTCACTTTGCAGCCCGCAGTCAAGGAGGGGAGAGAACCGTGAGGGAAATGGTCAAGACAGAAGACAGTGGGTGAGGAGGAAGTCCATGTAAATGGACTCGACGGTAGTTTAGGACGTGTGTCGGCAGCTGGCATGCGTTACGGTGGGTAATTCGGAATGCAATATCGACTAAACTACCGCATATACGCACCTGACGTGGACTGCCCAACCTGAGATCCCTGCATAAGTCGCTGAATGCCTCACAGACGATAAATACTACGCTTCACCTTCGCAAGCATCCACCACTCAAAACAATTAATCCACCATCTCCAGCCAATCTTGATGCATATGATATACCCGTTTATAGCTGTCCCCGGGTCCATGAGATCCACCAGATCGTTAATAGGGTTGCGAAATTCTATGACTCCATCTATCGTATCTTCAATGATGGCCTCAATGGGTATATCGACCCTAGAACGGGAAGCACTGGCGAATTTGATGTAGCGGGTCGGCCAGAGTGAACATCTTGGAACTACCACCGTAAAAAGAGCTTGGAGGGCGACCCTAGCGTGGTCTCCCCTTCGCGGTCGCGAGAATAACATGGTGCATGTAGTGATCAAGGCAAGAAGAAGGCAGCACGAAACGGTTAATATGGGGTACCTGGAACTTTCACGAAGTCCGGCTAGAATACTCTCGAGACGAGGTCCATGCAACATTATCTTGCTGATACTAGTCATCGTCTGATTAAGTAGCTTCCAGCTCAAATAACTTACCTTACTAGCGAATTGACTTTGGCACCTTCATCGAAAAACATCGTTGGCTATGTGAGACTGTGTAAAGTCAGATAATTAGTAGCATTATCAATAAAAAAACGACGCCAGCAGGATTCGAACCTGCGCACTCAAAGAGTAACAGATATCGGACATTATTCGAATCTGTCGCCGTAACCACTTGGCTATAGCGCCTCGGCCCTACATTACTGTAAGGATGGGAAAAATTCTATAAACAGATTAAGTAAAACCCGATTCCTCATATTCTTCAAACGTTCCGTTCCCTTGTCAGAGGCGAAGTCATGGACTGGTTTGCTCCGATTGTTGTCCGGCTCTTCACTGTTAATCACTCTTCATTGTTAGTTTGGAATTCAATACCCGTCAACTTATTCTATCTGACCTGTCGGCGCATGAGCCAGAGACCGAAGACGTCTTTTCGGGTATTCAACACTTGATTCAGTCCAAAGCTCAACTATCTTCACAAAGCTATGGCAAATCAAGTAGCGGTGTACGGGAGACAAGTGGAATAGTATACATGGTACGACCCACGAACTCCCGTGTTTCCAATTGTCTGATGGTCCTTATAAGACAGAAACGCGAGCACACTGTAATATCGCGTTTGGCGAAATGGTTACAAACCTTCCAGGGGAATTTATTCGGGGCCAAGCTGATTCTCTCATTGGGATCCTCGCCGGTGTCTTGGGTGACGCGCCTCATATTGATTACGATCAATCGTTATCCTGGGATGGTGAACATACTTGCCCTCGCGTTGTTCTTTGTTGACCTTCCTTTTTGCAGAATGGGCACTCCCGGATCAGCTTGTTTACTCGACTGTGACCGCTATCCTACGAGTGTGTTCCATCTACCCAGGCCGAGTGGACCAAGCGGTTAACCTGATTCTGCGATTCGTTACCGAAGTAGTGGAGAAACTTCCAAAAGCAAGCCGTGAGCGTTCTAAAGTATTCACAATCTGAGTTTCCTTTAATATACTCTAGCGATCGAGGTCTTGACCCAGCTAACGCCCTCTGTACACGGTCTCTATCGCGCCATCACCTCGATACTTTTTCCTTGGACGGTAGATCAATGGCAACTTCTGTCGCATGTTCTTGCTGGCTTAGTCCAGGATCCCGTTCTTGAACGCATCAACCGACTTCTACTTGATATTCATCAAGAAGTAGAGGCAAATCCAGAATCCTCTGAAGCCTTTTTCTTCTGTCACGCGTTCATCACGCGCTACATCAATTTTGGCAGGCCCCTAAGCGGGTATTTTATCGTCTGTTGTGTTATGGAATTACAGTGGACTGTACTCGCTCAAGCTCTTGCTGTAATCTCGTCAGAGGGTGCCCAGTCTCAGGGGCCGTTGAAGGAAGCTGCAGCAGCTAACAAGGCTTGGTCGAGTCTGATGAAAAGGGCTGGGAAGAAGTCGCCCATAGAGAACGGAGAAACCAAAGACGCCTTGAATTCTGCTATAGGGGGATCCTTACAATGCTTTAAGGATCTTTTGGCACAGATACAAGACATGGACAGTGAGCCTCCCTTTGACACATATGCATGGGAGACGATGTCTGAGAGCTTGGTGAGTTTTATTCCCGCCAGTAGTCCGAATAGATGTGTCTCAGGACACTTTTCAGAAATTAGCGTCCGTGTGCTCGGTTGCGTCGGGTGAACTTAACCCTAGCCTTTATGCGTGTCTTGGTCTCCTTTTAAGTGACAGGACCCCAATAATGGATAACTTGGTTCAAGAAGCGGCTTTGAAAGCAATGACTGTGCTTGTCCAGTGCTTCCCAGAAATTGCAAAGGAGCTGGTGCATCACCTACGTCAATTCGTAACCTCACCTCTCCCAATTTTCGAGTTTGCTTTTAGTACCGAAAAACGTTCCCCTCCACCACTTGCAGCGGCTGCGAAGTGCTTCGGTTTGTGCATCAAGGTGAGGTTCTTGTTCAGGATTGTGGAAAATCGTTGACTGATTTCATTTAAAGTTGGCACCAGGGGAGGATTCTGTCATGTCTAACATGTATTCTCTCTTAAACTACATCGCTGCGACGAGCCAGGAGGTCTTCGAGTCTTCTTCGCACCCACTCTACACATCCCCATTAGTGTCTTCCAGCGATCGGCTCACTATCGAAAGCGAAGATGTGGGTCTTCGCGGACGCTCGGACGAAGAAAGACGTCTTATTGGTATCACTACAATATCCATTGTAACGCGGCTTGCACTGGAATTCGACAAGGAGGAGGTGACGAAACTTACGATTTCTATGCTATTACAGAGGCTCCAGACGGCAGAACCTACAGTTGAGGCGGCCATTGCATACAATCTGGTTGACTTAGCTTTGGTCGCTCCTGAAGATGCCTTTGCTGATATTATTCGTGCGTTTTCGGCAATCAACCGCACAGCAAATCCGGAGGATTCCAGGTTCTCCAATAATATGGTAGGTCCATTCATTCACAGTAATCAAGAGCTCCTACAATTACTAGCATGATTAGGTATTGGCAGCACAGACCAGACTTGCTCGAGAACTTAACAGAAGACCTGACCTATATGATGTGTACCTGGAGGAACTCCTTACACTCTTCTCTGATAAAGGTGTGGCGATTCAAAATGCCGCTGCTACAGGACACATTGGAAAAGTTGGTTTCGGACCTGTATACACTTATGCAATCACTAACGACGGACAAATTCGCTAGACAGAAGAGATGATGGAACAGCTCGCCTCGCTGCTTCTTCCGATTGAGGCCCTCCTAGATCATGCTGACTTCATGCCCCATCTCCAACCCACGTTTGAGCTTACTAACCTATTTCGAAATTTGTGGTTTTTGTGTGTTCTCTTTCACTTCACTGCTTCGGGAGATGAAGAGAGAGAGAAGAGTGCCATGACATGGCTGTTACCTGCACTTTCAAGGATCACGATTAAGACGCCATGTTTAGTCCTCGAGAGTATATCAGATGCGGCAAGTGATTTGGAGTACCGTACGGTCATACGGCACGAGTACACCCATTCAGTACGCATTTTTTCGAGTCTTATAAGACTGACATATTGATCATTGACCAACCATAAGGTCTTAATAAAGCATCGTACCTACCTTACACGTCATATTCCTTCGAGCGCAAGCGACTTGCGATCATTAACGACTGGCCAAGTCATTTTTGTGTTAACCATGCACGACATAGAGACGATGCGTTCTGGATCTGGACTGCCCTCCTCCTTAGTCTCCTACTTCACCAATCAAAGTTTGAACAAACAAAATGGCCTACATATCTGTATGGACGCTGTTGCTGACAATGTATGCTCTTTCTTTCTTTGAGTTGCGGTTGGTGGAAGTTAATGAGACGAATAGGTAATCCGAGGGTGCGTCGCTGACTTGAACACCCAGGCCGCGGAACAAGCCCTTCCCTACCACCTTTCCTCTGAGCTCTGCAGTTTGCTTGTGGCAAGCACTCACCGCATTCCGCGTGCCCGCGAGATTGCGTCAAAGTATCTGAATCGCTTGATTACTTCATTCCCATCCTTGATGTGTGACGCGACACTTGTCTACGCTATTCTTGAGTGTCTCACTCTTTTGAGGCGTGCCTGTGAAAATGAGTATCTTGACGAGGTTCGTGTTGTCACCTTATTCAAGGCCCTGCGCTCCGACATAGATTGCAGCATAACCCAATATACGAATTTTACTCTGAACGCACAGGCATACGTTTGGAGTTGACAGACGACTACAATGTCAGGAACGAAATTCTTCGACAGCTACAGCAACATGCAAGCAATTGGTTCCAACTTGCTTTGAGCCGCGCCCCGATTGAGCTGCAGTCAACCCTCCAGGTATTTCTCCCACACGTTTTGACATACAGAATAATAATATCCAATTCACAGAAATATTTAGCTGGCACACAATCGCTTGCCGGTCCAGACGCGTCTGAACTAGGAGCATCTATGGCAGAAAATTTTGCAAAGTCGTTCGGACCGCCGCACCGACAGTTAAGTGAGTAGTGTTGCAACAAGAAACCAAGTTTCTCACATTTTCCAGCCTCACTTCGTTCCCTATCTAATTGGGAATACGATCGTGCAAAGGTCCTCGCCAGTCAGCTTGCTAGCAAAAGCTATTTTGCAGGTGAAGCGGCTGGCTTGCGGCTGGCCACCCGCAAAGGCAGGTAGTTTCCTACAAATGGACGCAGTGGTTCACGTACGTCGAAATGCAGTACAAGACGTCTTGGACAAAGTTCCTCCACAAAATGCGACTGTCACTGATATCTTGGCACTAAAACAGAAGATGAACACTACTAGAGATGCCATCTTGGGCAAGAATAGTACATTGACTGTCCAGGATCTCAAACGCCTGTTATTTCGTTGCGCGGCGACTCTTATAGCGTTGGATAAGGTAATCCTAGTCTTATAACTTGCGATTCTTGATGCTGACGACGGAAGTGCGAGTATACTCTCCTGCATTATCTTGTTATTCTACCTTTCGAGGTATTCACTCCCTCAGCCATTGCCGCTGGGATTGAGGTTTGGACGTGGGTAATAGCGGAGAAGCCAGTTGCTGAGGTTGTCCTGATAAGCGAAATTTTGGCAGCTTGGCTTGCCACTTTGAGAGACAGGAAGGGTGTTTTTTCGCGATCCCTAAAGTCAGGACTTTCAATTGGATATTCTGAACTCTGAAAATAACTCGCGTCTTTTACAGCTACGATGATCCATTCTACTACCCAATAGGATACAGCCCCACGGACAAGGAGGAAATCGATCGTGCAACCTCCAACGCGCGACGCCTTCTTCTGCCGCATACTCTTATCCTACAGATGCTATTTAGTCGGTTGCAGGCCGCTCGTTATCGCCGTTCAACAGTCATATTTCTTATGCAGCAACTCGTTTTACGGTCTATCCACGCTCACAAGTTATTGAGGTAGGTCACACATTAGCATGTGTGAGACCTTCTACCAACTTCCCCTCAGTACACACCCACTTGCCCGCGAGCTACGCTATTCCTTCCTTCTCTTCGGTTTTGAAACGTTGAAGAGCTCAAACTTAGATGTCTTCTCCGAGTGTACCATGCGTGAAAACCTCTACCGTACGGCATATGCTTGGTTTGCGGTTCGACCCCAGTAAGCAGCTACACCTATTTCATGTTTAATTATTGACTGTATCTTTGAAGGTGGTCATACGGTGCAAATCGCGTTCAAATAGATGCCGACATTAAAGTCCTCTCGGAATTCTTTGCACATCTTCAGACCGACTCGATCCGAGGTCTCTTTTCGTTATCCAGCCTACCCCCCGCTCAATCGACCATAAAGAACTCGCGTATGCAAAAATTGCTATTTACATGACCTGATCTTACTCTTAGTAGTCTACGCAAATCGTCTCAGGAATATCAACCATCCACTCCGTTTACTCGTGGAAAATGAGATATATCGGCTCACAGTGTGGGCAAATCCCACAAACGACACAGGCAGGGGCCAAGATCACCCAGGGGCACTTGAGCGAACGATACCTGAGGTAAGACTGAGCTCGGTCAAATGTGTTGCCTAATGCGTTCGAGCAGAGCAATTGGCCTGCCGTTACGCGAAGCGTGTGGGAGATAGATCCAGCTGCAGCTATTCATATGATGGAACGGTTTAACAGCGCTGTAGCACATGCCGAAGTTCAACGGCTTGTTCGTGCGAACCCTTCCCTTGTCACGCACACCCCGGAAGGTTTGCGCTATTTAATCAACGACAACACCCGCGTAGCTCAGAGGAGGGAGCTGAAGGTCAAACCTTTCTTCTGAGAAGTTCCATCCGGGCTGATGATATTCGGTAGCACATCTTGCTATGGACCCCCGTCCCGCCGGTAATTGCGGTCACGTTTTTCGAGAAAAAACATAACAACGATCCTTACCTACTGCAATACGCCAACCGTGTTCTCAAAGAACACCCGGTTGACTTGACGTTTTTCTTTGTGCCTCAAGTCGTCCAGGCACTAAGATTTGACGACCTCGGTGAGTGTTGTACGAAACAAAAGAATTCTAGGAATGAAACGCGCCACAGGATACATCGCCAGATTCATTCTAGAAACTGCTATGATATCACAGTTATTCTGCCACCAAATTATTTGGAATATGAGGGCGAACTGCTTCAGGGATGATGCAGCGGAAATAGTATGTCTAACGAGCATAAGTAGTGAACAAATGCTTGAAGGTTAACATTCCCAGGAGGATCCCATTAAACCAATCCTTGATAAGATGACCAGCCTAGTGGTCGAGTCGCTACCAGGGGAAGCAAGGTCATTTTATGACAGAGAATTCACATTTTTCCAGGAAGTTACGTCGATATCAGGAAAGTTAAGGCCATACATAAAGAGACCTAAGTCCGAGAAGAAGGTGTTTTCGTTTTTCTTCCTTTATTAAACACAAACTAACTCTTCTCAAGGCAAAAATCGACGCAGAGATGGCTAAAATTCGTGTCGATATTGGTGTTTATCTCCCAAGTAATCCAGATGGGAAAGTTGTTGACATTGACAAACTATCTGGTCGCCCATTACAAAGTCATGCAAAGGTTAATTTCATCCTTGAAGTCATAACTGAACTAAGCTGATCACCCTGTCAGGCTCCTTTTATGGCTACATTCAAAGTAAGAAAGGAACGCATTGTAGTGGAAACCAACCCCGAAGCTTTACTGGATGCTCCTGGTATCGAAAAACATGAAGAATTCGACGTTTGGCAACAGGCTATTTTCAAAGTAGGCGACGACTGCCGCCAGGACGTGCTTGCACTCCAGATTATCGCGATGTTCAAAAACATTTTCACTAGCATGGGTCTGACTCTGTACCTCTACCCATATAGGGTCACGGCCACCGCTCCTGGGGTAACCTTTACCTCCCTCGAGTTGATTTACGCTGATTGAGCCATATCAGTGTGGCGTGATCGACGTGGTGCCGAACGCCACCTCACGGGACGAAATGGGTCGCGCCAAGGTCAACGACCTTCTCGATTTTTTCGTTTCCAAGTATGGGAGAGAAGAGACGGTTACTTTCCAAAGAGCTCGTCTCAACTTTATCCAGTCCATGGCGGCCTACTCTGTGGCGTGTTATATTTTGCAGATCAAGGATCGACACAATGGTAACATTATGATTGACGGGGAGGGTCATATCGTACATGTAGGTTAGTATTGCGTGGAATGATTTTATCATGCTACTAACAATGATTTTGTCAAGATTTTGGTTTCCTGTTTGACATTGATAAGTCTTTTTTCAGATTGCACTAGGTGTTCTGGCTGACACAGGTTCATTCATTTGCGATATATACGTCCTGGAGTAAGTGCTCTTAAGATACAAAAAGCCATTGTTGACTTGTTCTCACGACGTAGGGCGTTAAATTTGAACCTAGTTCCTTCAAACTCAATCATGAGATGGTCATCCTTATGGGTGGCCGACATTCTCAAGGATACGAACTCTTCCAGCAACTGACGGTTAAAGCCTTCCTTGCCTTAAGGCCTCATGCAGATCAACTAGTTAGCACAGCTCAACTTATGCTGGGCACCGGCCTACCTTCTTTTAAGGGCGAAGGAACCGTCAAGCGACTCAAGGACCGATTTGCTCTTGGACTGAACGAGCGTCAAGCTGCGGACTGGATGATGAGCGTGATACGGAATGCACACG
>JBBPJU010001698.1:0-10617 GCA_038088875.1 Austroboletus festivus | reverse complement strand
TCATAATTGCATTCTGTGGGGGAGAAGGTTTGAGAAAGATATGAACAAGGGTGCCAGTTGCCATTGGAATCTGTTTGAAGGAGGATCCCTCCAGTGGCATACTTGGAGGCATCCGTAGCTATAGCGAAAGGGGCAGAAGGATTTGGAAATTGGAGAACGGGTTGTGATAAAAAGAGTTTCTTAAGACCTGTAAATGCATCGTTACATGCAGGAGACCACTCCCATTGTTGATCCTTTTTTGTGAGATCTAGAAGAGGGCGAGCTATTTTAGAATAGTGGGGAACAAATCTTCTGTAAAAGTTTGCGAAACCCAGGAAGGATCGAACATCTTTGACTTTGGTAGGTACTGGCCAAGAGGTGATCCCATCAAGTTTGACAGGGTCCATTGCGAGAGAACCTGGTTTGACAATCATTCCTAAATAGTCAACTTCTGAGGCGTTAAGGAGACACTTTTGTAGTCATAGGCGGAGATTTAGTTCCCTCATTTGTTGAAGGACTTGTCGTGTTGTTTCATCATGATCCTGTTGATTATGAGAAAAAATGAGGATGTTGTCCATGTAAATGACGATCTTTCCTGCAGTGATAAGGTCCCTGAATTCTTTGTTCATAAATTGTTGGAAAGTAGCAGGGGCATTTTTTGGTCCAAAGGGCATTACGATGGGTTCGAAGAGTCCTCGATGAGTGATGAAAGCTGCCTTCCATTGATGACCCTCTTTTATTCAGATGTTATTATAACCCCATCTGACGTCGAATTTAGTAAAGATCTTGGCATCTTTAAGCTTATCCAGTAAATCCGAGATTAGGGGTAAAGGATAGGTGTCTCGGATAGTATGGTCATTGAGATACCTATAATCTTGGACAGGTCGTAGCTTCCCGTCTTTCTTTTTGACAAAGAAGAATGGAGCTGCTTGTAGGAAGGAGGATGGGCGGATTTTTCCAGATTTTAAATTTTCAGCCAGGAAGTCGTCTTGCACTTTCCATTCTTCGGCCGTAAGAGGATAAAGTTTCCCAATTTTGGGAATGAAGCCTTCAGCGAGATTGATTTTATGGTCGCAATCTCTACTAGGGGGAAGAGAGGTATCTTCATCAGCAAAGATATCTTTGTAGGTAAAGTATGCTTCTGGCAAGGTCACCTCCTTCTTCTTGTTGTCGGTGGCTAGTTGAGTAGAGGTGGTTAAGGCTGCGCAGGTTAGAGAAGGATTGGGGATAAATTGTTGGTTAACTAGAATCGTTCTGGACAAAGATCGAAGTGGTTTTAGATGTGACATGTCCCGGCTTAAAGCTATCTGTGCACAGAGGACATCATCTTCAGTTCGATTTAAATAAGCAAAAAGGTGTTCATTGGCTAAAGCATCTACCGAGACATGCTTTGGAGGTGGTTCTTGATATCTCCATTTCATATATAGCTTTTCTTTTTCTTGTTTAGTTTGTTTGTGAAAAGCTATGAACTCGGCCGATTGATCAGTTTCTTGAGCTATCTGGAGAGTCCTTTCTTTCCAGTTGATTGTAGGATTCATTTCCGTTAGCCATGGAAGTCCAAGTATGACGTTCTCTTTTTCACAGTTCATGATGTGGAAGGTTGTCTGTCGAAGGAATCCGTTGACGTTAATGAAAAGAGTTGTGGTGAAGTTAATTGATCCCCCTTTGTTGAGGGAGGCGTCAGCATTTTGTATGGTGATAGGAGATGAGAGTCAATGACGGAGAAGATGATGTTTTCAAACAAAATTCCAGTATATACAGGAGATTTGTGCTCCTGAATCTACTAGGGTGGCAGTGGTGACAACTTTGACCATGTCTGATGTGAGGAGAAGTTGAATTGGGATCCTCATTGCTTTAATACTGGTACATGGTTGAGATGAAGGAGGTACGTGCGTTGCTTTCGTCCTCCTATCTAAAAATCCATCGCCACCTTTCCTACAACTGGTTCTTCCATCTCCTCTACTCCAGATTCGATGACCTTGATGTCTTTTGGTGGTACTGCAGGAGGTTTCTTTTCAAATTTAACCCTACAATCTTTCGTCATATGTCCTTTTTGACAACATTTGAAGCATCTCCCTTCCTTTCTACATCTTTCACGTTCTTCATCAGTCAGTTTCTTCAACAAGGCGATAATATCAACGTCCATGGCATTAGGGTCCTTGGTGATGCGAGGGGTGAATGTGGGAGTAAAGGTAGTATTACCTTTCTTGTGCCTAGAGGCGATTTCGAGTGCCCTTTCTTCAACAGTGGTGAAGTGAGTGGCTTTGGTGTACCAACTATCAATGGTAGTTGGTACGGTCTCCATGGTATGAATGCGTCTCATCAGAGAGATGGGAATTCCTGATGCAAAGTAGTTAATCAGGACGTCGTCATTATTTACTCCAGCGATGGCGACTTTATTTTTAAAATTAGCGATATAATTCTGGAGAGTTGGGTTATATCCTCCAGAACGATTCTCGTAGATTCAGGTTTTGGCTAGCCAGGCTAGCGCTTCTCCTTTTGCGTCCTTGTTATCGAACGTATCCTTGAAGGTGGTTTCAAAGTCTGTCCAGGATCCAAGAGTAAAGTTTCCTCCTGTTAGCTTGGTTTCCCTGAACGTAGCAGCCCAGGTAAGGGCTGTCCCTTTCTTCATATAAGACAGTGCATAGGCGATCTTCTTAGTGTCTGTATTATAGAGGTCGACATTAACAGCAAGATAAAGTTGTACTGTCCTTAGCCATGGTAAAGCCTTAGTTGGAGCACCGTCAAAGTCTTCCGGAGTTCCAAGACGTAATTCAGTGGGTTTTTGAGAGGACATGGTATTTGGTGAAGAAAGGATAGGGCATACTAGAGGTGGGAAAAAGACCCGGCCTGTCTGTGGTTGGGGGGTTGGACTTGGAGGAGTTGGTACTCTGGGGATAGTGAGTGCCGATGATAGCTGTCCAGTAAGATCAGGGAGGTCTGTTGGTCCGTCGTGGATAGAGATATCCGGGTCAGAGGGTTCCTCTTCAGAGGTTTCAGAGGGTTCAGAGGTTTCCGGTTCAGGTTCTTCTGGGTCTTGGCGAAGACGCCAACTGAGATGTCTGGGGAGAGAAATGGTGGGCAATCTAGAGCAATGCTAGTTGCAATATGAGAGTCTAGTTCTTTTGTTACGCTTGTACTGGGTAAGTCCAAGTGTAGCCCTTAGGATCAAGGGTTTGGTGTTGAGTATCGTCTAATGAATACTCGAAGAGTTCAATATGGATAGCGTCCACTCGGAGTAGGACGAAGACTAGGGTCAGGGAGACTAAGTGGAAGAGAACACTCAGGAGTCTGACAAGGGGACAAGCACAAGAGATGTGATTGTAAGGGAGAACTAGACTAGGGTACATGGCAGCAAAGAGGTAGGTTTATATAGTGATCAGGAATGAGAGGCAGTGTGGGAATACTGCCTTGAATAGAAAGGAGGCTGTCCATAGATGAGTCATATAGGATATGATAGAATGTCAAAGAATAGTTGATGAGTCAGAAGATTAGAGAAATGACTCATGATGACAACAAACGACTGAGTAATCAGGCTGATTACTAGGTATGAATGAATAAGCATGAATAAGACAATATGACTTAGCCAGAAGATGAATTGGACTTATCCCAAATAGGATTATCCAAGAGGAAACAAAAGGCTAGAGTTGGTACAATGGTTATGCATAAATGAAGAAAGAAATCGTAACACATAGCTATCAAGTTTACCTAAAAAGACTATAACACCTGTGTAAGGAACAAGTCAAATTCCCCTTATAAGATAGGAGATCTAGTTTGACTCTCCTCAAAAAACCTAAAAATAAAAGGGGAACTCTAAAAATTGATCCTGAAAAGAGAAGGTCCCTTTAAAGTAATCTGTCCAATTAATCAAGTGGCCTTCGAGCTAAAACTACTAAAACACTGGAAAATCCACAATGTGTTCCACACTTCCCTTCTTTTCCCATTCGAGCAGACTGACAAATTCAGACC
This sequence comes from Austroboletus festivus, assembly GCA_038088875.1. NCBI lineage: Eukaryota > Fungi > Basidiomycota > Agaricomycetes > Boletales > Boletaceae > Austroboletus > Austroboletus festivus. The sequence continues at coordinate 6,669 of JBBPJU010001698.1, read as the reverse complement.
AATAGTTGCTGAAACCCCTCTTGATCTGGAAGAGGAGCCTGAATATAAAATTGAACAAATCTTATTCCACAAAGGAAAAGCAGGGGCATTAACATACTTGGTCAAATGGAGAAATTACCCCAATTTGGAAAACACATGGGAACCGGAGAAGAACTTCACCTATGCTGACAAATCCCTATCAGCCTATAAAAATTCACACCACATCCCCATTTGAGCAACATGGTCTACCCCACATAACCAACTTTCCAGGATGAGAAATATGATTGCCAGCACACAGAATTCATCTCAGGAATTTTCAAAGACTCCTTATTAAAGAAAAAAAAGAAACCAGAATGACATGTCCACTATCTGGACAAATATATCAGTGAACATTGGTATTACTGCAAAGATGACTATTGTTCTTACCACTGGCATGCCAAGAACTATTAAATTATCCATTTGAGTTACCCTCTTCCCTATCTGTAATGACCTCACTCCTAACTACTAAAGTAAAAGATGCATACAATCTGTTACAGAATGATGGAGGTGGTCCCTGACCCTATACCCAGAGGTGCTTGATGTGCCATCTTTTTCTTTCTTTATAGGAGGTGCAATGGACATAGACAATGACTTCTCTAGAGGAACCATCTGGGGAGAGTTGCTCGAGCTCTGGAATGGAAGTCCACCATTGCCAGACAACCAAGAGAACGTTCCCCCTGGATATGAGGAGTGGTTCACTTGGGACGCCGAAGAAGTTGCTGACTTCTTCCACCAATAAGGGGATCTGTTCCCTTTCTGTTAGACACTGGAGGAGATAGTGGATACTTCTGCAGGACGTTTGTCCCCTTTCTTTTTCTCTCTCTTTCCTTATTCTTTCTCCCAGTTTTCATTTCCCGAGGCATCCCCCCCTTTAACTATGATACCACTTTAGCTATCTCTAGTTACCTACATTGCCCATACCTGCTCTGCATCACATCTGAAGACTAGGTATTACCTATTCTTCTTTCCGATCAGACTTACATGCCTCAGATTACTGTACCACATTTAGAGTTTCAGTTTCTTTCCAAACAGGGGAAGGAACCCATGCACTGCCCTTTCACTTTTATCCATAGGCAGTGTGTGCCGAGATTCATCTATCTTAAATGAATGCCTTTCCATTCCCCATTCTCAAATGAGAATGGTCAGTTCCTCTTTATCAAGATTTGTCTCACAAATGGGGATACTTTCCCATCCCTTCCTGATTTAGTATATAAGTGCCTATGTACATTAAAGGTGTTTCTTAGTTAGATTCTATGCAATAATACATGGAGTTGGCTGTACCTTGAAATGGTGGACAGTTTACCATTTCTTGAGAGAGTTCTAGTGCAACAGGTTCTAGCCCTGTGCCTCCTACTGTCTAGTGAATTCGTCGCTGCCCAACAGGCTATCTTATCCATCTGTGTCCAGTACAGACCTCGCCTTCCCAACTTCAATCGTTACATTGCTCAGTGACTAGGACTCTGCATCCTGCATTCCATATCACAATCTAAACACCATTCCCAGAATGGAAAGGGGGTATCTCTATAACAATCTCCTCACCTCTCAATATATAATGGCATGACTGTATGGATGCCATAACTTATAAGATATTATACTGATAAAAAGTCTGATTTCTATCATGCATTATATGGACTATCCACAGAGGGCAACCCCTTTTCCTTTAGAAGGGGATAGACCATGGCTAAATGCCAACATCGCTACCATTGTGTACAGAGGGAACCCTAACAGATGACACCAGTTCTGGGGAGAAGAAGCAAAAGAAGCCACCTAGGAAGAGGAGCCTCAAGGAGATTTCATTTCAGAATGGTGAAACATTCAAGCATCATCAATCCATCTGGAGAAGACTGCACCTGTGTCAGAGTGGCCCACAGATCCCACATGGATGTGATCACATCCATGCCTCTATCTGTGATCAGTGTGAACTTTATCTTTGTTATTTTCAGACTACTATTTCTTTTCAATTGCATCCTTACACTGGTGCGATCACTACTTTCCTCCACCTACACTTATCTCCAGTAACCTTTTATCCTATAGACAGTCCCCCCTCTATCTATGATCACTTATTATGGTAATAGTCATTTTTCCTATCACTATAAATACAACTGCCATGTACAGTATTCCCCTTAACTAGATCTATATTTAATCTATGTGTTATTTGGTTCAATGGTTGCCCCTGAAGCAAAGATCACTGCAAAACTTACCCAAACCATCCTGGACTTTTATCAATCTCCTATCTACTGTTGAGTGACAGCTAGAATGCCAGATAGTTTTTTGTGTCTCAGATCTATATCCATAGATTATGTCACAAAAGATCTAGTTGAACCTTATTCACTCCTTGTTCTACCAAGAAGAGTTTTAGTGGGCCTTAATCCCCACTAAGGAAGATCCATCAACTTTTACTCTGCCGCTGATCCCCCATCAGAGGGAGAAGAATCCCACAATATTGACAACTCCTACTGAAATATCCCTATCTCCAATTCATCTCAAAGACTTTGAATTGAAGGAAGCTCTGCTACTCCTAGCCATTATTACAACTCCCAACCCCATACATCCAGAACCTATCATTGCTCTTCTCAGAGCCCACCCACACCTCTGGCCCTTAACACAGAAACTGTTATAGCCAACAGGACTCCAACTCCTACCCCACCTAATATAGCTATATCTCAACCAGTAGAAGAAGACTTCCCTCTTGACATCAAATCAAGAAGAGAGAGGACTAAAATGCAGGAAAAGCGAGCTGGACTATCAACAGGTTTCTCTGGAGAGGGAGAAGACATAATATTATGGATCATGACCATGAATAACTACTTCTCCATAAATGATAATATCTACACCTATAATTAGGACAAAATCAATACAGCCATGAACAAGATGAGCAAGGGGAGAGGAAAGATGTTTTTGAAAGCATACTACAATCAGTGAGAGGCAGGAATGGTCCCAGACACCTAAAGTTGGAAAACTTTCAAAGAGAAATTTCTCATGGCATTTTCATTCAAGGAGGACCACTTGGACCATAGGAGGAAGTTAGCTGCTCTCAAATAGAAGGATAAAGAGTCCTTCCCTACAATAAAAAGATTGCAGGAATACATGCAGGACTTCCAGCTTTACACTGGAAAAGCTAAGATAACCAATGATTCAGCCTTGACAGAATGGTTTATCAGAGGCCTCAATCCATTGATCATAGAAAAAGTCATAGGAATTAAGGAGCTGGAAACCCTTAGGCCCTGTTCAGTTTGTGAGGACTCATATTAACCGAAGACTCTAGCTTCAGGTAGCCTCGACAACTCCTGTAACGCATCACATCCCTGTGCCTGAGTGGAATCTCCCAGCTCACTACGGTCTCAGTCAGTGCTGTAATACCCCATCACAATGGATCTAGAGGCACAGAGGTCCCTCGACACCCGCTGTCGTCGTATCGTCCTCCTAGTCGTGATCATCATTTCCCAGCTGGCTTACTACTATAATTTGCTCATAACAGATCGAGTGGAACTGATTCCATACCACACATCTATCCTAACTGGCAAAGCATGGATGGCAGAACTGCTCAGCGGTCACCCGGATCATATCCACCTTTGCCTCGGCATGCAACATGAGGTGTTTGAAGCCTTGATAGGTACCCTGAAGCGCCATGGACATGCACCCGCTTCTCAAAGGGGAATATCGCTCGAAGAACAACTTGGGATTTTTCTGTATTCCTGTGTCACTGGGCTCTCAGCAAGACATGTTGCGGAGAGGTTCCAGCACTCGACAGGGACAATTACACGGTCAGTAATCTGCCCCTTTCCCCCTTCACTTTTTCAAGAAAAATCATTCAGGTACTTCAAATGAATGCTCAGCTTCTTTTCAACCCTGCCATTCTACTCGTCACAAGTCCGTTTTCCAACAGTCGACACCCCTGTTCCAACAATCATCATTGATGACCCACACTTCCGCTTTTTTCATGACTGCATTGGCGCTGTCGATGGCACTCACATCCGAGCTTTCACGCCTCTCAAGTTCCAACCCTCCATGCGTAACCGGAAGGGATCTATCTCACAAAATTGCCTTTTTGTCTGTGATTTCGACTTCTTCTTCACATACGCGCTCACTGGCTGCAATGGATTGACTGCAGACGCAACTCTTTGGAACAAAGCCCACATCCATGACTTACACATGCCCCCTGGCAAGTATCTGCTTGCTGATGCAGGGTTTGGCACTTCTAGTGCGCTTCTTGTCCCTTACTGTGGAGTCAGGTACCATTTAAAGGAATGGCGTCAAGCCCGCGGATGGTATGCACTTAATCGCCACTAACTTAGTGACTGATTGTTACGGAACGATGGAGGCGGTCCCCCACTCCGTACCCCGAGGCGCTAGATGCGCCGTCTTTTTCTTTTTCCTCAGGACATTTCGCAGGTTTAGAGGATAACTTCTCAAGCTCTTTAGCTTGGGGAGAGTCGTTAGAGGTCTGGTCAGCGTCGCCCCCGCTGCCCGACAATCAGGAGAACGTCCCACCCGGGGACGAGGAATGGTTCACGTGGGACGCTCAGGAGTTGTACGATTACGTACGACGACGTGAGAATCTATTCCCTTTCAATTCCGAATAGATTCTCCTTTTCTTTTATTTATTTTCGCTGATCTTCTTAGGATATATTCGATCTGCTTCACAGTTACGTTAGTTACCTAACCACCTTTCCCGCTCCACACAGCATCCGCCCGGTTTAGGTATTATTCCCCTTTTACCCGATAGATCTCATATATCCTCTTTCGATCCTTTAGGTATTCTCTCACACTCGTGGGAGGATTCCCATGCACTGCCCTTCCCCTTTCTTCATAGGCAGTGCATGCCGTCAATTACGGTATTCATTTCCCTTTCTCTCATTCCACATACGGACGCTCTTCCATTCCCTGCCACTCTTTAGGCAGGTCGTATTCCGAAACCCCTGCGGGGAATAGATTCCCATCCTATTCCCCTTACGTATAAATAGCGCCCATGTAACTCTATAGTTTCTTTAGTTAGATTCTACGCAATCCAACGTGGAGTCTGCTGTACCTTTGAGTGAAGAAGGTTCTTCATTCATCGAGAGAGTTCTTCTGAGGCATTGCCTCAATCATCGCTATCTCGTCTACACTTTCGGGACCCGCGCCAGAGCCAACGTACTTGCCGGCTTCATCCGCCGCTGCCCTCGCCTAGGATACGTCGATCACTTGATCGCCAAGCACCTCGGGCTTCACGTACTGCGTTCCGTATCACTGATATCCCATCAGGCCACGAACACCACAAGAATTATTTAATCTACACCATGCAGCTCTGCGTGCTGTTATCGAGCGCATCTTTGGTGTTCTTAAACGTCAATGGCACATTATCCAGCTTCCCCCTGAGTACGACATGGATATACAAGCACGAATCCCCGCCGCCCTCTGCTCCCTACACAACTTCATTCGCCAATTCAATCCCGACGATTTTTATGATCCAGAGCTTGGTGGGATCAACCTCTTTACTGATGACAATAATGATGGGGCTGGTTTTCTTGGAGATGGTCCAGCGGATGTGGAAGAACGGCGTGAGGCAGATGCACATCGCGACATGATCGCGCGTGATATGTGGTTGGATTATCAGGGCGAATTGCAAAGAAGGGGACTAGCGTAACATTTTCGTATTGTACACACGGTTCAATACATAAAACAAGTCACGGTACAATGACGGCCTGAATTTCGCTCAATCTGCGATGCAGCCATTTTGGCCGCAACTTGGGTGACAACGATATGAAGGCAATTGCGTAATTTTTATTCGAGCGCTCAGTGAAAAAGTCCATTAAATCCAATATATTGTCCTCAGTGAGCCCGAGCTCCTCGTTGTTCAGGAGTGATATTGCCTTGGATATTTCATTGACAGGGTGCACATTCTGGGAGAGATCTCTGACTGCTGCTGCAACCTCCCTGAAACCCTTGCTAGAGATTTGATGAGCCTGCACTATAGCAGAACTGGGATGACTGCGCTTGGATGGGCGACCATCTGAGTCAGCCACTTGGTCTGACTTACGCTTTCCACGGCTCACACTGGTGGATATCACAGAGGGCACACCCAATTCTGGCAGGTTCTTTGGCTCCAGAAGGGGCAATGAAAGGTAGGTTGATGGTGTCAATGGAGGGATCGCATTTGGGTCGGGATTTGGCATCTCGGCGGCGCCACTTGTGCCTGAAGTGGAAAGAAGCTGACAAAGATTGGACAAGGGACCAGATGGAAGAGAGGTGGAAGCGGATGGAAGAGGGGTGGAAGCAGCTGTGACATTGCTGGTAGATGAAGTAGCGAGCTTGGTGCCGGAGGTAGGACAGTACCCAAATGACTACATCGTGCCTGAGCCAGATGGAAAGAATGGCGCAACCTTGTCAAAGAGATGGAACCCCTGATTCTTGAAATTCTTCACAAGAGGGTGGCTCTGGATGAACAAGTGAGTATATATGCAGGAAAGAGTGGTCATCATACCTTAACAAACCTTCTCCAAGGCTCTTCGGACTCGGCTGTAATCCCTGCACCATCGCGGTCACTGTAAGTGAAGCCAGATGCATTCTTGAGTTCCAAAACAGCCCTGTATGTTGCTTTAAGCTGGCAAAATTTACGATGATTAGCACAAGTCGCACACACAGGACACACACACTCACCAACTTAAACTT